>CM069406.1:4235283-4375283 GCA_035609135.1 Eleutherodactylus coqui | reverse complement strand
CATGCAACCCGGAAAACAGTGACAATTCTTGCAGGGCACCATTTTTTGAAGTTAGGCCATGCCTCTTTTATACCAGGTCTTGCACTTTTGTGTCACCTCACAGTAATAGTGCCCCTCAGTGACTGCCTCACTATAATAGTGCCCAGATGCCCCCCTCAGTAATAATATCTACACAAGGCCACACTCAATAATAATGTCCCTACATGCCCCTTCAATATTAATGCTCATATGTGCCCACATTCAATAATGTCCCCGCATGCCCCTCTCAATAATAATACCCACGCATACTTCCCTCAATAAAAATGCCCTCACAAGTCCCCCTAAGTAATGCCTTCATATGCCCCCCTCAGTCATAATGCCCATGCTTTCTCCCCTCAGTAATAGTGCCCGCACATACTTCCCTAATAATGCCCACACATGCTCTCCTCAGTAATGGTGCCCTCACAAGTCCCCTTCAGTAATAATAATACCCCGACATGATCACCTTCATACTAATGCCCCTGCATGCCACACTCAGTAGTAATGCCAATGCTTGCCCCGCTCAGTAATAATGCTCCTGTATGCCCCCCTCAGCAATAATGCCCATGCTTGCTCCTTCAATAATAATGCCCAAGCATGCTTCCTTTAGTGATATTGCCCCACATGCCACCCTCAGAAATAATGCCCACTTTCCTTTTTATGCAGTAAAGTAAAAAAAAAAATTGAGCTTGACCACCTCTACCCTCCCCTTGCGGCTCCAGTCCACGGCACTCCGGTCACCTGCTTACTTCCAGGTAGCATATTCACATGGTCGCTGAAGCCAATTCCCAGGCTCAGCCCTGATTGGCTGCAGTGATCACATGACCATGCTATCCAGAAGTGTGTGGGGTCCAAAATGGTGCAGATCGGAGTGGTGGAGGGAGCCAAAGAGGTGAGCATACGCTATTTTTAAAATATGACTGTATAAAAAAGGGTACTATTACTAAGGGGGAGGGGGGTGAGAGGGCATCATTACTAAAGGGGGATTAGAGGGCACTATTACTGTGGGGGATGAGAGGGCACTATTACTATGGGGGATGAGAGGGCACTATTGCTAAAGGGGGGGTGAGAGGGCATTATTACTAAAGGGGGATTAGAGGGCACTATTACTATGGGGGATGAGAGGGCACTATTGCTAAGGGGGGGGGGTGAGAGGGCATTATTACTAAAGGGGAATTAGAGGGCACTATTACTATGGGGGATGAGAGGGCACTATTACTCAGGGGGGATGAGAGGGCACTATTACTAAAGGGGGATTAGAGGGCACTATTACTATGGGGGATGAGAGGGCACTATTGCTCAGGGGCGATGAGAGGGCACTATTACTCAGGGGCATAGCAGGGGCTCTATCACTGTCAGGTGGTCACTGGGGAGCACTACTACTGTGAGGGGACACAAAGGGTGTGGCTTAGTGTAGAAAAAAGTGAGCACCACAAGAATTGGCCCTCTGTTCATTGTTCAAAGTTTGGGAGGTAAGCAAACTCTGCTGTTTATTTCTGACCAAGCAATCTTTGCAACTGTAAGTTCCTGTGGCAATTTAGTAACTATGTAACTACCCCTGCCCTCCCACAATGCACTGCTCTGCTAGCAGCAAACAAGAATACCGAAGTTAGCTTTAGACCCGAATGGAGAAGATAACATTCTGTGAGCTGCGATCAGACGCTCGCACTTCGCACGCTCGGGTTAAGTCATCCCGTTGTGCTGAGAGGGGAGGACGGAGGGCAGGGGCAAGAATAAAAAAAGCGGGTGAATAAATTACTATGTGGCTCCATCTGCAAGCGCTTTCTTCTGATCTGCCATGTAATAATACGTGTTGCTAAGCTACAAGCTGTTAAGAGAAGTTCATTAAAGGACGTTTTCGACAAAGCTGCCAGACACGGAGGAACTAAAGACTATATATTGGGATCTGTTTAAGATAAAACCGCCCTACAGAGAGGGTTCACTTACTTATTTTCTATATGATGTAATGGAGTGACTTGGACTAGGTTGAGCTCCTCCCGGAGACGGTGCTTGCTTCCAGCTCCATAGGGGGGTCTATTACGCACTTACGCTACAGAGCGCTCCCGTCCGCTGAAGTCCAGGATTCTAATGTATGCGCGGCTATGGATAGAATACCCCGCGCCTCCATTCAGTTAGTCATGTGACCGTGTTTAAGTACAGCAGGTAGCGGGTAAGAATAGGATTCCATTGATGCAGTGTAGGTTTTGCGCAATGAGGCACTATTACTACTGTGGACACTATGGGGGTCACTATTTTGGGCGGGTTTCCTGTTTATTCGCTGCATATTTGCCCCGCCCACTCACTTCTTCGGCTTATTGCCGTCTGTAATACACACCAAAATAGATCACGCCGTACATTTTTTCACGTAATTGCGCGGCACATAGAAAATACGCTCATGTGAACGAACTGATTGAACTCAATGGGTCCTATTCAATGTGTATTATGCACGCAATTGCAAGCGTAGTAAACTGCGCAAATACGCTCATGTAAATGAGCCCTCATAATACACTTTGAAGGAAACCATAGGGCTGATCTGGCCCTCCATAAAAATGAGTTTGACACCCCTGGTTTAAGGGGTTAATTCCAAGAAGACGACCTCCATTCCTTTTAGGGGATCTGGACGTCACTGTGAAGGACCTCCCTCTATGTGCCAGAACAATCAGGCAATGCTTTATGAGGGAGCTGCCGTCCAATAAATGGCACTGTAAAGGCCCTTTCCAATCTCTAATTTGCATACCTTTTTCCCAGGGAACATTGCATGGCCTACACCCTGTAGTGCTCTCCACAAGGAAAATAGTACCCCCCTTTCCCCAGGCTTCTCACCCATGGCCATGGCTACTTGAGACTTGTACGGCTGTACAGGGCACTGCCCATCAGCTTGTAGGGTGGCAATCACCCCGTCTTTGGTCCCTATGCATGGCAGTATCTTGTTGAGCTACATGAGTTATGCTTATCCTGCCTCTCTGTCCTCTCCTCTGATCTCCAATGTTCTGAGGTGACAGTGTCAGTCCATCAGAGCCCCACAGCAATCGCTCAAGTTCTGCCGCTTTATTTATGTTATGAGCTTGGTCCTGGTATTGTCTTAGTGTACTGAGTTTAGCTCATGCTGTATTTACATATGGAGTTTGGTCCTGTATTTATTGTGTGAGCTTGAATTGACTGCTGTATTTATGTTATGAGCTCGGTTCTACTGTTGTATTTATGTTTTCAGCTTGTTCTGGTACCGTATTTATTCTCTGTGCTGCTTGCACAGGGCGCCAGTCACCAGGAGGGCACCAGTAGAATGTAGGCTGGGGCGCGATCACACCCTTCTCCTTTCTCTTAGATCCACTTAACCAGATGATCTTCTTCCATGTAGCAGTGATTTGTGGAGCTACATGAGTCATCCTCCTCCTGGCTCTGTCTCCTCCTCTCTGTGCCCCAAGTACACATTTGCTTAGTTCTGCTACTGTATTTCTGTTATGAGCTTGGTTTTGGAGCTGTATTTATGCTACGAGTCTGGTTCTGGTATTGTGTTTATGTCATGAGCTTGGTTCTGGTATTGTATCTATGTACTGAGATTGGTTTGTTTTGTATTTATGTTATGAGCTTGGTTCTGATGCAGCATTTCTCTTACCCTTTTTTTGGTGCTGTATGTATGTCATGAAGTTGGTACTGGTTCTGTATTTATATGCTGAGATTGGTTCTGGTACAGTATTTATTCTCTGAGCTGGGAGTGTTTTCTTCACATTTCTTTCAGTGCAATATGTTTATTTTTTTTCTTACGATGAGGAGGAGTAGATTCTGCATAGAGTGCGACCTAACTAAGGCCAGCACTGTTTCAGACTTTTATACCATATTCGTTAGATATGCCATAATAATCAGAGATGGGAATACCCCTTTAAGAGAATTTTTTTTATTGCGACAATTGTGATTTTTGTAGTGTTTTCCCTCATCCTGCTCATTTCTTAAAGGAGACTTAACTTCAGGTTCTTTACAATATATGGAACTCTTGAGAGTGAGGGGCGAGGCCTTCTGGGACAAACTAACAGGCACCCAACTAGAGGCAAAAGAACTATGTAAGATGAGCCTATTAGCTATTGTAGGCTCAATGCCAGACAGCTGCTTTACGGTCACTGCAATAAACTCTAGGAGAACAGGAACCGCCTTTTCATGCTTTATATAGTAGAAGTAATTCCCTTAAATAAAATGTGATATAAGAGGCAAATAAGTGTCCCATTAAGGTGGAATCAACAGGGCGAGCGGAGTTGTTGGTGTTTGGGAGCTGCTGCCCCATGTGTGCACCGCAAGCTGCAGTCATTTAGAGGAATTTGGCCTGGCATGGCAGAAATAAGTGAATATACATTACCCGGCCCAAGGTGATGAGTGTGCACAATACATGCATATTATATTTCAATGGTCTGAAGAGGTGGTATTTAGCTGTAAGTGGCATCAGCAGTATCCCTGCGCCGAAACACAGACATAATCAGAAATAATGAAGTAGGTCAGAACAGACTAAGCATCTTCATAGCGGATGCATTATGCTAACATAAACGCCGAGGAGCGGGAAGGAAGTCATGGAGGGAGAGCGGAAGTTATATCATTTATTGCTCCCCTTTATCAGCCATATCTCACAATATTTGCATCTCTAGCCACACCCCCCACACATGGGAATTCCAGGGTGGCAAACCTATGGCACGTGTGCCAACAGCTGCTCACCACTGTAGTGATTACCGGCGGGCAGCCGCAGCTCTCCGACGATAATCATGCAGTGACTCTGATCCCGGTGCACACTCTGACGGTAGTGTGCACCAGAGATCCTCCTCCCCTGAGTCCTCCCCTCCTTGGTTCTGCAGGAGAGGACAAGAGAGGAAATGTTCCAGGTGCACACACTGACATCAGTGTGCACCCAGGATCAGCGCTGAGCAGAGGAGGTAAGAATATGGGTTGATGGGGCTAATATTACTAGAGCTACTGTGGGGTTAATATTATTACTGTGGGGTTAATATTATTACTGTGGCTATTGTGCGGGTCACTATTACTACCGGGGCCACTCCGCGGGTCACTATTACTACCGGGGCCACTGCGGGGGTCACTATGACTACCAGGGCCACTGTGAGGGTCGCTATTATACCGGGGCCACTGTGGGGGTCACTATGACTACCAGCGCCACTGTGGGTGCCACTATGACTACCAGGGCCATTGTGGGTGTCACTATGACTACCAGGGCCACTGTGGGAGTCACTATTACTACCAGGGCCACTGTGGGGGTCGCTATTACTACACAGGGCAGATTTGCTGTGGAATCCATAGTAGCTGTAGCAGCAAAGTGTTTGACATTTTGAAAATCATTCACACGCTGTGGGAACAATCTGCACGAAGCCCGTGTGGGCGCCGACATGAGGGGCGGGGTTTAATTCCACAGGATGTTAATTTTAAATATATTGTATATCAACAGCCCACCCAGCGCTCCAGCGTTCCGTCCTGTTTTTTTATATGCGGCCCTGGACTTTTTATAATGACGGAGGTAAAAATAATTTGTGATAAGCCACGCCCCTAGCCACACCCATGATCACACCTTGGGGCTCCACAAGAAACGTTTACTTCAAAAAGGGCTCTATAGCTGAAAAGGTTTGGGAAGCGCTGCTCTAAGTGATATTTGGCAGTGTATGGGGGCATTATTTGGTTACTGAATTGCAGCATTAAGTGGGCACTATATGGCGGTATTATGTGCTCTCTGTAATATGGTTACTGCATGTAGTTTGGGCACTATATGGCGGTATTATGTGCTCTCTATAATATGGTTACTGCATGTAGTTTGGGCACTATATGGCGCTATTATGTGCTCTCTGTAATATGGTTACTGCATGTAGTTTGGGCACTATATGGCGGTATTATGTGCTCTCTGTAATATGGTTACTGCATGTAGTTTGGGCACTATATGGTGGTATTATGTGCTCTCTATAATATGGTTACTGCATGTAGTTTGGGCACTATATGGCGGTATTATGTGCTCTCTGTAATATGGTTACTGCATGTAGTTTGGGCACTATATGGCGGTATTATGTGCTCTCTGTAATATGGTTACTGCATGTAGTTTGGGCACTATATGGCGGTATTATGTGCTCTCTGTAATATGGTTACTGCATGTAGTTTGGGCACTATATGGCGGTATTATGTGCTCTCTGTAATATGGTTACTGCATGTAGTTTGGGCACTATATGGCAGTATTATGTGCTCTCTGTAATATGGTTACTGCATGTAGTTTGGGCACTATATGGCGGTATTATGTGCTCTCTGTAATATGGTTACTGCATGTAGTTTGGGCACTATATGCTGCCATTAATTGTCACTTGATTACGTGGGTGCTGTATGGCTATATACGGGCTCACTCACATCGGTGTATTTTGGCTACATATTACAGGTGTATTTTTTATGTGCACAATATATGCAGTGCTAAAACCACACAATCTACATCGGCCCAATCAGACCTGCATCTTTCAGACACGTGAAAATCATACGCTCCATTATAGTCTATGGGTGTATAACATATGCCGTGAATACACATGTTACATGCATATTTGCTGCGTACTGCGTAGTGCACACGTACAAAATACACAGCCAATATATGCTATGTGAGGGAGCCCTTATATGCACTTTGTATGGGGGCTGCTTATTATTTGGACACCAAATGGCGGTATTATCTGGGAATTGGATTGCAATATTATATGGGCACTATATAGCAGCATTATGTACATTACATGGGCACTATATGGCAGCAATATGTACATTACATGGGCACTATATGGCAGCAATATGTACATTACATGGGCACTATATGGCAGCAATATGTACATTACATGGGCACTATATAGCAGCATTATGTACATTACATGGACACTATATGGCAGCATTATGTACATTACATGGACACTACTTGGTGGTATTATTTGAGAACTGATTTGCAGTATTATATGGTGGTATTATGTGCATTCTGTAATATGGTTACTGCATATTATATGGGCACTATATGATGCTATTATTTGCCACTTGATTAGCAATATTGCGTGGGCACAATGTGGTGGTATTATATACACTATGTAGGGGTACTGCATATTATTTGCACATGGCGCCATTTGGAAGAAGCTTCATAAAGGCTTAGAGAGGGGTTCAGTCCCCAATGGTGTAGCGGTGACCCGCTGGTGCATCACCACTATGATTATCCGGCCCCACTGATAGGGCAATGGAGGGCTGAAGCCTGTCGCTCCCGAGAGCCTGGAAAGGTTTTGGCGTGCACTATAAATGGAGAACATAGCCGCGTGACTGAGGACAGTGGACATAGCAACAGTAGGGGAGTAGCAGTGGAGAGCGCAGATGCAGCAGAGCCAGAGTAGGACTTTTAGAGTGGCGGAGGCCGCCATTGGTACAGCACTGTCTCCAGCGTAGAAAGACCCCCAGAGCTTGAACCCCAGCTGCAACCAGAGGGCTATAGATGAGCAAACGGTCAGATTCCTGGCATGAAGTGCCCCGTGTGGAAGAAGAGGGAGTCTCCTAAACACAATTTCCTGACATCGTGCTGGCAGTGCTGAAGAGGATGACGCCACACTGTGGAAACTGGGGGGCGACACCAAAATTATTCTGAAGTGGACTACAACCCCCAGGACTGTGGAATGTTAAATACCTGGCCAGGATGGGAGGTTACGAACTGTGATCAATCTAGCATAATGGGTTAAATAATGGCGCCATAGTTTGGGTGATATTGCAAGGCCTTGTGTAAAAGGGGTTAATGACTATGTGGTGAATGTTACATGGTTACAGTGTGCTGCCATGTAGAGTGTATATATTTACATTGGAGATGTATACTCTTCGCCAAAAACACTCTTGCCCCTGTCATTCTACTGTAACACCCGGCATGCGGCTCCATCTCAGGCAGATCTGTAAATGATGAGTTGTGATTAGATGAACGGTCACCGGAGGCCCTAAAAGTGGTTCCCCCCTTGGCCTATAAGAGGCTCTCGGAGGCTCCTTGTGTGCAGTGGCCTCTTCTTCCACTTATAGAGCTTGTTGGCCACTAGACACCTCTACGACGCAGAGAAGAGATTTCACCCCGTTACTAGAGGGGGGCGCATTATTGAGATGTGAGAAGCTGGATGGTCGTATCGATGAATTGTCCCCCACCGGCCATTCTGACCAGACTGTTAGGAGGTGTTGGGACCAGTGAATGGGGGCACACAAGGTGACCAGGCTCAGGACGCCCCCTACAGACCACCAGTAGAGAGGAGCGTCTGACCAGACTGTTAGGAGGTGTTGGGACCAGTGGATGTGTGAGGACACACAAGGTGACCGGGCTTAGGACGCCCCCTACAGACCACCAGTAGAGAGGAGCGTCTGACCAGCCTGTTAGGAGGTGTTGGGACCAGTGGATGGGGGCACACAAGGTGACCGAGCTCAGGACGCCCCCTACAGACCACCAGTAGAGAGGAGCATCTGACCAGACTGTTAGGAGGTGTTGGGACCAGTGGATGTGTGAGGACACACAAGGTGACCGGGCTTAGGACGCCCGCTACGGACCACCAGTACAGAGGAGTGTCTGCCCAGTCTGTTAGGAGGTGTTGGGACCAGTGGATGTGTGAGGGCACACAAGGTGACCAGGCTCAGGACGCCCCCTACAGACTACCAGTAGAGGGTAGCGTCTGACCAGACTATGAAGAGGTGTTGGGATCAGTGGATGTGTGAGGGCACACAGGTGACTGGGCTCAGGACGCCCCCTACAGACCACCAGTACAGAGGAGTGTCTGCCCAGACTGTTAGGAGGTATTGGGACCAGTGGATGTGTGAGGACACACAAGGTGACCGGGCTTAGGACGCCCCCTACAGACCACCAGTAGAGAGTAGCGTCTGACCAGACTATGAGGAGGTGTTGGGATCAGTGGATGGGGGCACACAGGGTGACCAGGCTTAGGACGCCCCCTACAGACCACCAGTAGAGAGGAGCGTCTGACCAGACTGTTAGGGGGTGTTAGGACCAGTGGATGTGTGAGGGCACACAAGGTGACCAGGCTCAGGACGCCCGAAAGACCACCAGTAAAGAGGAACGTCTGATTGTCCGACAAGCACCAGTAGCTCCAACTGTTTTATAGTCCGCCATCCAGAAATGGTGGGCGCCTTCGTTACACCCCTGTGTTTGTCAGAACCATTTCCAGGCACTTAGCTGAGGGCATTTGGCCTGATGGCCCCCACTATATGTACGGCCTCTGACACCCACCATCACCTCTGTTTGCAGTGATGATGTAAACGTTGAAATTGGACACTGCGAGGGGAATCGGGTTGTCTGCAGCGATGAATCCAGGTTTAGTTTAGGTGCCAACAACGGCCTTGTGTGTGTCTGGAGACCTGGGGGTGAGCGACTCAGTCCTGCCTTTGCTGTAGCGTGGCACTCTGCCCCCTGCTGGTGTGATGGTCTCGAATGGAGGAAGCCGAGTAATTCCCTTCTGCTTTGCCTGGGCCCAGTCTACCAAGGATATGCTGGTGCTACCACTAAGCACTGAGTGAGAGAAGGACCACTGCATGGTGAAAGAAAGGCACAAGTAACATGAGTGTGGACTGGTAGAGAGAGAGAGAGAGAGAATTGCCAGGAGCGGGATCACACAGATAACTAGGACTGTGGCTTGTCCGGAATGCCCTGAGAGTTGTCCCTGTCACACCACCTTATCTTGTTGTATCTGTGCCAGCAATGTTGATGTAAATTGGATGTTGCCAAGTTCCCGGTCTGACCAGAAAGTTTTCCCTGTGTGTGGACTACTTTATTCCATCATCAAGATTCACTACAGAGGACGGAACGGTGGCGTCACGAGTGACAAATGGACTACAGGTAATCTGCTGTTACTTTTCCCCTCTGAGCTCCCCCAGCAGTAACTTGGTGAGATCCCGAGCTCCCCCTAGGGGAGGAGATGGTAGAGCCCCCTGACAAGACCTTTATCTACCTCGCCATCACCTCGGCTGCGGGTCTGCTCCTCGGACGCTGCAGTACAAGGGACAATACCAGCTCAGCGATATGTTCAGGACATCCTGCAGCCACATGTGTTCCTCTCATGGCGGCTTCCAGCAGGATAATGCTCGGCCGCACACACAAGGGGGTCCCAGGAGCCCCCACAACATTGTCACACCTTCGTGGCAGCCCAGTCGCCAGATTTATCTCCAATAGAACATGTATGGGAGCGCTATGCTACAGGATACCATATGGCACCTGTATGCCCCCCCCCCCCCCCCCCGCCCGTGCCACATCTCATGTTTTTTTTTTGCAAATGTTCAGTAAAAGTTATTTTTGTTAAAAAATATGTGGCACCTCTGACTCCATCTGTGACGGCCGCGCCATCCTGAACCTGTCTCACTCCATTAGCCAGGTGGCAAACAAAGTCCACGTCTTTACTCGTATTTAAAGATTTGACCAATTGATCAACATTGATAACTTTGTTGCATCTTCAAAGTGAAGAAGGTAAAATCCGCAGAAAGGGGCGGGGGAGGGGGGGGATCAAAAGGTCCCTGATAACAAATACCCACGCCATCCTCCATAAAGAGAGGTTGGCATTGCCCCGCCCAAATTGGTAGCATCTCTGAATAATGTGATCTAGCTTCTTTGCCTCCTGACCTCCGCTGTAGAGACCCCTGTTAACCGTTTCTTTACTGCTCAGCAGTAGTTGTCATTTTTGTCCACCGCCACGAGCCCCGCGATGTGCGACACTATTGGTGCAGTGTGATGATTGATCGTGTGTCGCTGGCGCTGAGTGTTCACGCCGTGAGTATAGATCCTAAGTACAACACCTTGGTGGACATAGGTCATAAATAGTCATCTTTCAGTGAAGCCCTTGCTGAAGGCGTCCCAAGTCCCCAGCAGCCAGGTGCAGCTTCATGCACTATTAACTGGCTGCTTCCCTCCGGAGCAAGAACGACACTATGTACCGCCACACTATGCAACATTACAGAAGCAACGCTTGCAGACATGAGGAAGGTACTGCATTAAAGGGGAGCTCCACGACTGCTACAGCTCTCTGAAGTAGCACTGGGAAGGTCCTGATCTTACTTATGGAGATCCAGCTGGTCTTACAGGCAATGCTTCCTGGGGAAAAAGTATGCAAATTAGCTCTCCTCAATAAGGAAGACACACTTTTCTCTTTTCTTCCGTATTGAGGAGAGCTGATTTGCATATATTTCTGGAAAGCTGGGTGATAACCAATATGTCCTTCCATGCAGCTCCAGGCATCACCAGGCTTTTCTAGACCCCTGAATAGCAAATCTACATCTAATGTTCCAGTATCATCCTATATAGAGGTCAGCCAAGTTTTCTATTTCAGCGTTTGAAAGAACGAAATTCCATTCAACCGTGTAGGAGTTAATTGTACAACTGGAAAAGCTGGGTGGCATCTAATATGACCTTCAGTAGAGCTGCCATAGGGGTGACACATGGTACTTAGATATTACTGTTATACAGTGCCCACCATATACTGTAACATAGTACTCAGATATTACTGTAATACAGAGCAAACCATATACTGCCATATAGTACTCAGATATTATTGTAATACAGAGCCCACTATATACTGCCACATAGTACTCAGATATTACTGTTATACAGAGCCCACTATATACTGCCACATAGTACTCAGATATTACTGTTATACAGAGCCCACTATATACTGCCACATAGTACTCAGATATTACTGTTATACAGAGCCCACTATATACTGCCACATAGTACTCAGATATTACTGCTATACAGTGTCCACCATATACTGCCACATAGTACTTAGATATTACTGTTATACAGTGTCCACCATATACTGCCACATAGTACTTAGATATTACTGTTATATAGTGTCCACCATATACTGCCACATAGTACTTAGATATTACTGTTATACAGAGCCCACTATATACTGCCACATAGTACTCAGATATTACTGTTATACAGTGCTCACCGTATACTGCTACATAGTACTCAGATATTACTGTTATACAGTGTCCACCATATCCTGCCACATAGTACTTAGATATTACTGTTATACAGTGTCCACTATATACTGTCACAAAGTACTCAGATATTACTATTATACAGTGCTCACCATATACTGCTACATAGTACTCAGATATTATTGTAATACAGAGCCCACTATATACTGCCACATAGTACTCAGATATTACTGTTATACAGAGCCCACTATATACTGCCACATAGTACTCAGATATTACTGTAATACAGAGCAAACCATATACTGCCATATAGTACTCAGATATTATTGTAATACAGTGTCCACCATATACTGCCACATAGTACTTAGATATTACTGTTATACAGTGTCCACCATATACTGTCACATAGTACTCAGATATTACTGTTATACAGTGTCCACCATATACTGTCACATAGTACTCAGATATTACTGTTATACAGTGTCCACCATATACTGCCACATAGTACTTAGATATTACTGTTATACAGAGCCCACTATATACTGCCACATAGTACTCAGATATTACTGTTATACAGTGTCCACCATATACTGCCACATAGTACTTAGATATTACTGTTATACAGAGCCCACTATATACTGCCACATAGTACTCAGATATTACTGTTATACAGTGCTCACCGTATACTGCTACATAGTACTCAGATATTACTGTTATATACTGCCCACCATATACTGGTACATTGTACTTAGATATTACTATTATACAGTGCCCACCATATACTGTCACATAGTACTCAGATATTACTGTTATACAGTGCCCACCATATACTGCCACATAGTGCTTAGATATCACTGTTATACAGTGCCCTCCATATACTGGCACATAGTACATAGAGATTACTGTTATACAGTGCCCTCTATATACTGGCACATAGTACTCAGATATTACTGTTATACAGTGCCCACCATATACTGGCACATAGTACATAGAGATTACTGTTATACAGTGCCCTCTATATACTGGCACATAGTACATAGAGATTACTGTTAAACGGTGTCCACCATATACTGCCACATAGTACTACAATATTGGTGTTATATGGTGCCCACCTAATACCCACGGTAATACTCAGATATTACAGGTATACAGTGCCCACCATATACTACCACATAGTACATTAGTATTACTGTTATACAGTGCCCACCATATACTGACAATACGGTAACACTATATACTGTTACTGATATAATATTATACAACGCCCATCATATACTGCCACAGAGTACTTAGATATTACTGTTATATAGTGTCCACCGTATACTGACACATGGTACTTAGATATTATTGTTATACAGTGCCCACCATATACTGTAACATAGTTCTCAGATATTACTGTTAGGGGGGGGGCACCATATACTGCCACATAGTACTACAATATTAGTGTTATATGGTGCCCACCTAATACCCACGGTAATACTCAGATATTACAGGTATACAGTGCCCACCATATACTACCACATAGTACTGCGATATAACTGTTATAGATTGCCCACCTAATACTGGCACATAGTACATAGATATTACTTTTATAGAGTGTCCACCATATACTGCCGAATAGTACTGCTTATATATTACTGTTAACAGTGCGCACCATATACTGTCACATAATATCTAAGTGCTATGTGACAGTATATGGTGGGCACTATGTAATAGTAATATTTATGTACTTCGTGGCAATATTGGGTGGGCACTATATACTAGTAATATCTGAGTATTACCGTATGGCAGTATAAGGTGGGCACCAAAGAACAGTAATAGCTGAGTACTATGTGCCAGTATATGGTGGGCACTGAATAACAGTAATATCAACGTACTGTGTGGCAGTATTTGGTGCGCACTATAAAACAGTAATATCTGAGTATTACCGTATTGTCAGTATTAGGTGGGCACTATATTACAGTAATATCTAAGTACTACGTGGCAGCATATGGTGGCCACTGTATAACAGTAATATCTGATTGCTATGTGACAGTATTAGATGGGCAGTAAACAACAGTAATATCTAAGTATTACCGTATTGTCAGTATTAGGTGGGCACTATATTACAGTAATATCTAAGTACTATGTGTTAGTAGTAGGTGGACACTGTATACCTGTAATATCTGAGTGCTATGTGTCAGTATTAGGTCTGCACTGTATAACAGTAATATCTTACTATTACCGTATTGTCAGTATTAGGTGGTCACTGTATATCAGTAATATCTGACGTTTACTGTATTGTCAGTAATAGGTGGTCACTGTATAACAGTAATATCTGACGTCTACCGTATTGTCAGTATTAGGTGGTCACTGTATAACAGTAATATCTGACGTTTACCGTATTGTCAGTATTAGGTGGTCACTGTATAACAGTAATATCTGACGTTTACCGTATTGTCAGTATTAGGTGGTCACTGTATAACAGTAATATCTGACGTTTACCGTATTGTCAGTATGAGGTGGGCACTGTATAACAGTAATATCTGACTATTACCGTATTGTCAGTATTAGGTGGTCACTGTATAACAGTAATATCTGACGTTTACCGTATTGTCAGTATTAGGCCTCTTTCACATGAGCGTTGCAATTTTACGTTGGTCGACTCGCGGGCAAATATCACAACAAGGAAGAATAGCCGCGATCGAGTCACAAGATTAATTAGTGTTTTCTCGTCCATTCACACGGGCGCATCACGTGAAAATACCGTGAAGCGCGTAATTCGTTCGGTCGTCAGAAATCCTTCTAATCTAATGTAACTAAGCCAACAGGTTTTCCCTGCTCCACCATTTGACCCCTTTGTTTGACCTTTGGTGGATGATTTTGGTGTCATTAGATTAGTGACCTTCTCTCCACCGCTGTAAAGTCATAACATTGTACTTTGGTACATCGAGTGACTTGTGAGCGCAGCCCAAAGTTCCAATGTTAAGTCTATGGGCGCACGCTGCTAGGGAGTGTGAACCGTTGCTAAGCAGTGCAAGCAGTGAGAGGACAAGTGGTTAGCGGTACAGAGGGCGAGCGGTGCAGAGAGGTGAGCGGTACAGAGGACGAGCGGTGCAGAGAGGTGAGCGGTACACAGGAGCGGGCGGTACAGAGAGGTGAGCGGTACACAGGAGCGGGCGGTACAGAGGACGAGCAGTGCAGAGAGGTGAGCGGTACAGAGAGTGAGAGGTGCAGAGGACGAGCGGTGCAGAGAGGTGAGCGGTACACAGGGCGAGCAGTACAGAGGACGCGCGGTGCAGAGAGGTGAGCGGTACACAGGAGCGGGCGGTACAGAGAGGTGAGCGGTACACAGGAGCGGGCGGTACAGAGGACGAGCAGTGCAGAGAGGTGAGCGGTACAGAGAGTGAGCGGTGCAGAGGACGAGCGGTGCAGAGAGGTGAGCGGTACACAGGGCGAGCAGTATAGAGGACGCGCGGTGCAGAGAGGTGTGCGGTACACAGGTTGAGCAGTACGCAGGGCGAGCAGTACAGAGGACGCGCAGTGCAGACAGGTGAGCGGTACACAGGTTGAGCAGTACGCAGGGCGAGCAGTACAGAGGATAAGTGGTGCAGAGAGGTGAGCGGTACACAGGGCGAGCAGTACAGAGGACGAGCGGTGCAGAGAGGTGAGTCGTACACAGGGTGAGGGGTACAGAGAGGTGAGCGGTACACAGGGAGAGCCGTTCAGAGAGGTAAGCGATACAGAGGATGAGCGGTACAGAAGATGAGCAGTGCAGAGGGGTAAGCAGTACACAGGTTGAGCGTTGCACACAGCGAGCAGTATAGAGAGGTGAGCGGTATACATGGCGAGCAGTACAGAGGACGTGCGGTGTAGAGAGGTAGGTGATACACAGGGTAAAAGGTACAGAGGACACGTAGTGCAGAGAGGTGAGTAGTACACAGGGTGATCGGTACACAGGGCAAGCAGTACATAGGATGATCTGTGCAAAGAGGTGAGCAGTACATAGCATGAGCGGTGCAGAGAGGTGGACATTACACTGGAAGAGGGGTACAGAGACGTGAGCGGTGCAGGAGACAAGCAGTGCAGAGAGGTGAGCCGTGCACAGGGCGAGCAGATGAGAGAGGTGAGCGATACAGAGGATGAGCAGTACAGAAGACGAGGAGTGCACAGAGATGAGCAGTACACAGGGTGAACGGTATACAAGTTTAGTGTTACATAGGGTGAGCGGTATAGAGAGGTAAGCGGTACACAGGGAGAGCGGTACAGAGAGGTGAGCAGTACAGAGAGGTGAGTGGTACAGGAGACGAGCAGTGCAGAGAGGTGAGCAGTTCAGAGGATAGGCAGTTCAGAGAGGTGAGCGATACAGAGTTGACCAGTACACAGAGCGAGCAGTACAGAGAGGTGAGCGGTACACAGGGCAAGCAGTACATAGGACGAGCAATGCAGAAACGTGAGCAGTACACATGACGAGCAGTACAGAGAGGTGAGCAGTACAGGAGACGGGCAGTGCAGAGAGGTGAGCAGTGCACAGGGTGAGCAGTTGAGAGAGGTGAACGGTACAAAAGATGAGCAGTGCAGAGAGATGAGCAGTACACAGGGTGCGCGGTACACAGGTTGAGCGGTACAGAGGACACGCAGTGCAGAGAAGTGAATGGTACATAGTGTGATCGGTACACAGGGCGAGCAGTACAGAGAGGTGAGTGGTACAGAGAGGTGAGTGGTACAGAGAGGTGAGCGGTACACAGGACATGCGGTACAGAGGACGAGTAATACACAGGGCGAGCGGTACAGAGGCAGAGAGGTGAGCGGCATAGGCATATTGTCAGGGGTTGCAATGGTGACCGGGTCCCTGCGCTGAGGGGGGCCCAGAGGCCGTCCTACGCCATACACATATGCACATACAGTGCATCACCGGCTGGTTGCTCTGTCTGCAGCACAGATCATGTGGCAGGCAGTGCAGCCAGCCTGAGAGGAAGCAGAGAAGAGGAGGAGGGAGGCAGTCGCACAGGTCAGCTGGGAGTTAAGCACAGTGATGATGTCATCATCGTGCTGCCCCTGCCTCTTGCTGTACGGCGGCTGTTGTGTCTGCCTACCCTTATCACACGCAGTGAGACACATTCAGCTTTGCTACTCGCAGTTGTACACACGCGGCTCTGCTACACACAGCTAGACCCACTCAGCTCTGCTACACGTAGGTATATAGTGGTCTACAGCTCTGTGACTGTACTCTCTTTCTGTAGTAGATGCCATCTGTAGAGTATAGCAGTGATATTACCGCACAATACACGAATATACTGGGAGCTCCACAGTAACATATACTATAGTAGGTGGTATAATATACCGACATGTAATATACACTAATTAACTGTTGCCATGTCCCCAAGACGTGGACAGCGCACAGTTCATGCCGAATCCTCACCCGACAGTTCTTATAACATTTACTACCATTTTCCCAAACATTTTATGTTCGTGTAGCGAATACCGGGTCGTTCTAGTACCTTTAATAGAGCCAGCTGTCTACTTTTCCGACTGCCGGACGCAGGTAAATCCCCTCACCCTCCCTTTAAAAAAAAAAAAAAAAAAAAAAGGTCACATGAAGAATCATAAAAAAAGTCCCCTGCTGCCCCTCTATGTGTTTGGGCCCTGACAGCCCTTTAGTCGGTGTTGTTTCTCTGGAAGCCGATCCCCTACTTCCTTCCATTCATGGCAGACTGATAAGTCAGCATCACATCCATGAGATCCCGGCTCCCCGCTGTGCAGCTCCACCGTGGTGCTTCGTGGACTCATCAAGTAGGAGGTGATTTAAAGCTCAAGAGTGAATCAGCATCATGGCCGCTATGGAAATGCAGGAAGTTAAGTCACAACTTTTTGACAAGCAGAGAACTGGAAACTTTAATAGTGCTGGGAAAACGTTTTGTCATAACTAGTCTCCAGGACAATGGCAACACATACTTGTCCCGGCCATTACCTATTGGACCGATCCTCTCCTTCACTTCTGAACGCCGGACTCCTCTGTAGCTCTCGGCACTGACCAGCAAACGGACATCATATACGGTGGTGTCAAGTGGAGCCAGGCATGAAGAAGAGGAGCTGAGTCATTTAAAGGGTCTGAGACATGAGGTGTCAATTATGGGAACTGGTCTTGGGCATTAATTACGGGGTCTTGTATAGGGCCTGAATATTGGGGGCTGGGGTATGATATTAGATATGAATATTAGAGTCTGAGTTGGGGTCTAGTCTGGGGTCTGAATTATATGGTCTAGTCTTGTGTCTCAATTATGGGGTCTGAAATATAGGGCCTGGTCTGAGGTCAGAATTAAAGGGTCTGGTTTTGAATTATGGGGTCCAGTTTGGAGTCTGACTCATGGAGTCTCGTCTTGGGTCTCAGTTATGAGGTATGATCTGGGGTCTGAATTTTAGGACCTGAGGGCTTAATTATGGTGTCTTGTCTAGGGAGTGAATATAGGCTGCTGGGGTTTGATATGCATTCTAAATATTATGGTCTGGTCTGAATATTATAGGGTCTAGTCTTGGGTTTAAATTATTACATCTGGTCTTGGGTCTGAATTATGGGGGCTGATTTCGGAACCTGAGTTCTTAATGATGGTGTCATGTCCATAGCCTGAATATTGGGGGCTGGGGTATGATCCAACATCTGAATATGGGGGTTTGGTCTGGAGTTTTAATTATAGGGCCTGGTTTGGGGTCAGATTTATGGGTTTTGGCGGGGGTTTGAATACTGGGATCTGAATTATGGGGTTTGGTCCAGGGTTTCAATTATGGGGCCTGGGGTTTGATCTTAATTCTGAATCATGGAGCCCGGTCTGGCATCTGAATTAGGCATTCTAGTTTCTACGCAGAAAATATTCTGAAAAAAATGATATCCTGGCAAATCCTATCCATGGAAAAACCACCCCCCCATCCCAAGAAGCGGCACCCCAATAAACCATGCCCTGTCAGAGCTGAAGTATCCCTAGAAAATGTTTTTTAAATGGTGCAACTATGCAATAACCACGTGCCACGTGATTACAGAAGCTCTATACACAGGGGGTAGGCATAGGTGGCAGTGTTGACTGAGCCCAAAGACCCCCTATCTCACATCTAGGGTAATGAAGTGTAAAGGCCAGTGGCCATATTTATTTTTTACCAGCCGTATTAGTGACCAGTAAAAAATACTTGCCAGTTGAGAGAACTTCCAGCCGGCCAGCAACCCAACATTGTCAGGTCTTTCACTCACTCTCTCTAGTTCCCATTCGGCCGGCGCTGCTGTAATCAGAGGCTCGGACCCCTAATCTCTCCCTTTCGTCTGGCGTCTTCCATGTGTACAGAATGTGCAGAACGCAGACGGCAGTGTGGGGGGGGGGGGGGCACGGGGGTACGGGGGGAATTAACATCCTCTGATTACAGCAGTGCCGGCCGAATGGGAGCTAGAGACAGAGAGTGAGATACTTGATAATGTGTGGTTACTATTGGGGCCACTACTGGGGCACTATTGCTGTTGGGGCCACTATAGGGGGCACTAATACTACTGAAGGCACTATTACTACTGGAGGCACTATTGTGAACATTATTACTGTTGAAGGCACTATTACTAATGGTACCACTACTGAGGGCACTGTTACTAGTGGGGGCAATGTTAATACTGGGGATACTACTGGGGGCACTGTGTCTATTAGAGCTATTACTGAAGGTGGTGTTAGTGCTGAGGCCACTCCTGGGGGCACTATTACTATTGAGGGGACTATTGGGGGTATTATTACTACTGGGGGCACTGTTAGTAGTGTGGGCAATGTTACTAAAGGGGCTACTACTGGGGGCACTGTTACTATTAGAGATACTACTGAAGATACTGTTACTATTGGGGCCACTACTGGGGGCATCATTACTTGTAGAGGCAGAGTTACTTTTGGGGTTCACTACTGAGGGCCATTACCATATTCCTATTGTGATCACAGAGGGGGGCACAGTTACTCCGGTAGTTGTGGCCGCTAAAATATTAGAGGTAAAACATACCTTCTGGTAAACCCCGCCCCCTAACCATACTCCTTTTATCTTTACTGGTATTTTTTGTCACAAGGGTGGCCACCCTAACCACATGAGAAGATCCCAGTATTGTAAATGGCACATGGGAACCTAATACAGACTTGCACCGTCTAGGATTTTCAAGTAGCCAATTGGTTGCCACAGGTGAGAAACAGACCCCTACATGAATGATGCAGGGCTTTCGATGGACTTGCATCTTGGTTCACAGTCTGACTACTGCAAGTCCAGGTAGTGTTGCCATAGGGACATGACCGCTGTACTAAACCGATGAACTCGGTGCAAGTAACATAACCATAAATGCTATTGTTATCTGTTGTCACGTATCTCTGAGTGTTATCTGTGTTCTCCCTTTTCCGCTTCCGGGCCTCCAGGAGTTAAACCGATCTGAGCCTGGAGTTGAGAAGATACACAACACAGTTTTGCAAGATGATGGCTTTTAAAGGGCTCAAATCTGGTCCTCAGACACTTAATGGTGCTTCACGTTACAATTAGACACAAGTATTGGGAATTGTAACAGCAGCTCTGCGGCCGCTCTCACAATAACACAGCCCATCATCCATGACATCAAGGATACGGCAACCCGGCCGACTGATGGGGGCAGCATGTTTACCCACTCTGGCAAGATGCACCGCAGAGCTTAGAAGCGGAGCGAGCCGCGGACGGCGAGGACGGCGCCTCATACTGAGACTTTGGGGACTCTGCTAAGAGGTGCCCGGCCACATCTGAACAGTGCAGTCTCATTGCAGGTATGACCGAGGGCTTTAAGGGGTTACTGGGATATATATATATACTTGTATTAGAACAAGCGGATGGAAATACATCATTACATCTCGGACCGCGGCGACCACGGCCAAGGCAAGCCGTTCGCGTCCCTCCAGCTCCCATCTACGCTGCTGGGTTTTATATGTATGTATTATTGGCAGACTGATCAGCCCCATATAGATCCATCTCTTAACCCCTTAAGGACCGGGCTGTTTTGCACCTTAAGGACCAGACACGGTTTATCGTTTTTACCCCTGTGGCGGTTTTTACTCCCCGATTTTTTTTCCTTTAGCTACTACAATTATTTTGGCAGTACTTTTTCTGTGACATTTGGGGTGATTTTTAATATCTTTTTCACTGACTTGTTTTTCTGTTTTTTAGTTTGATTAGGGGTAAAAAGCTAAAAAAATGATTTTTTAAATATTTCTAGTAATTTTTTTAATTAGTATATTCACGCTAAAATAAAGTATGGGAACGGGTCCAACATTTTGTGTCGGACATTTTGATATATAATATGTATGGTATTGGATTACAGGGAGCTTACAGCGACAGTTTTGGTTACTTTCTTAGGAGCAGACAGGCGTATATCAGCTGAGTTTTCATGCCCGACCGATATACGTTGTCCCTCTCTGCAAGGGGAGGAGGTGGGCCCGGCCGGGAGCTAGTGTACTGAACTCTCGCCTCCTCTCCCCCCTCTACCCACCCCTCGCCACTGCTTGCAATGGGAGGGGTGGGATGGGTAATAGCTAAGTTCTACCCATCCCGCCCCCTCCCATTGCAGATAGTGGCATGGGGCGGAGAGGGGGTGGGAGCTGAGTGCACTAACTCCCAGCAAGGCCCGCCTCCTCCCCTTGCAGAGAGGGACAGCGTATATCGGCTGGGCGTGAAAACCCGAGCCCTTATGTATATATTGTTGTTTTATTCTGTAATTTTGTTTTATTTATGTATGTAATTATGTTTTTTACTATCTATGTTCCCCGTGACGTCATATAAGACCTCTGGGGGACATTCACATGTTTGTTTGTTTTTATATTTGACACTTTCCCACTGTAGCTGGGGCATCCATAAGCGCCGCTTCCATAGGAGCCCCAGTTACAGGGAAAACATCCCCTGTAGTGACAATGGTCACTGGCAGAGCTGATCAGGGTCTGCTACAAACCTGCAGCTCTGCTGTAGCAGGGAATCCCGGTGATCACTGACTGCCGGCTCGCGTAGTGAAAGAAACACTTACACTTTCACTTTTAGTACACATTGCTCATTGATCGATGTGTACGGAAGAAAGGAGGAGGCAGAAAGGGTTAAAACCCCCTCTCCTCCCTACTCCTCCAGGTTATCAGCAGTGACTAACAGCTGACAACCCATCCTGCTTCTGATTGACTGCAGAAGCAGGAGGCTTTAATCCCTGCCATACTTTTACATACGACTGGGCTTAAAGCCCGGGACCAGGCGCCGTATAATTACAGTGCTTGGTCCTAAATGGGTTAATGGATTAAAACCATATTTGGGCTTAAAAATAACTTTGTAATTATTGTAACTACATTGTAACAGTAACTTGGCATCCGATAGAACTAGGATAATGATGAAGTACCCTGAAGAGAGGTGATCAATATCCAACTCCCCAAAAACACCTTTAATACAAGTCCTAAAAAGTTTACAACTCCCTTTAGAAATACATTCACTTCCATTGATGCTGTTCACATGTTGGAGCAGAATTAGTCAAAAGACTAAAGAGGTCGTCGTGGGCACATACTTTCTGTAAATGTCTGACTTCTGAAACTGTATCTAAGCTATTCATTGTATCATCCCAGGGTTACACTGTTGATGAGCTGTCCTTAGGATAGATCATCTATAGATGATCGGTGGGGTCACTGAATTTTGTCAAGAAGGGTGAGGAAGGTCTTGATTCAATGGCTTACATTGTTACCTTGCAGTGCTGGGGACTTGGGTGAGATCTGGTAATACCCGCATGGTATTGGGAACCTTCATGCTGATGTTGTCCTTGATCAGATTTGAACTTAGGACTCCAGCACTGCAAGGACTCCAGTGCTAACCATGGAGCGTGGTGGTGGTACATAAAGAGGACATACAAACTCCATACATATGCTGTCTTTGGCCTGATGTGAACCTAGAACTCCAGCACCACCACAATTGTTTCAGGGTTCTTAGACAGTGTCCAATACTAGTTTTAGCTGTTTTTATGACCTTCCAGTTTAAGTTGAACCCTTAAGGGTTCAAGTTCTTGTTGAACCAAACTTTTACTAAAGTGCAACCCGAATCGAGGTTCTACGGATTTGGTTCGCTTATCTGTACTCAGGAGCCCCAACAGTCAGCTGATTGAAGAGGTCCTGGCCCTTGGGTGAGCATCACAGCCGATGCTTAGGCCTGCGACATCATGTACATTGGTCACATGGGCAGAGAGCAGCTCAGTTGTGTTCCAGTAAATGGGACTGAGCTGCATTACCAGGCACAGCCACTATACAATGTATGGCACTGTGTCTGGTATGGACTGAATGAATAGCCATGCTCACCTCAGTTCCACTGTCACTACAATCAGCTGACTGGCAGGGATCCTAAGCGGCAGCCCCAGCCAATCAACTATTGATGACCGATCCTGAGGATAAGTCATCAAGAGTGCTGGAAAACCCCTTTAATATTTTTGATAAGTCTGCATCCTGACCTGGCTTATAGCACAACCCCCTAATACCAAGACATGAGAGCCTCGTGGTTTGTCTCCCAGAAACCCTCAGACGTGTTCCCCAAATCCCACCCATCCTATAAACTAATGCTGCAGGGTCTCAGGAGAGGGTTAATACTCTTCGAGTGTTCAGGTCCATATTCTCTGTGGGTCCAACCATAGGTGGCAGAAGTTTTTGAGATGCCCACTGCGATGTAGAAGCGCCAGCGCCCGGCACATCTCATAAACACTAACCCAAAGCTATTAGAAGTCAGATGGCAGGAAACAATGTGACACTGCAGCTGCTCCTTCCCAGACTTCGCATTATGGACACAGTTACCGACATCTCACGAGAAACCCAAGAAACCCAACCAGTCATCAACAAAAGGCTCCAAACTGCAAGGTGACCAAAACACCAGATGATATCAATAAACCTGCCTGATACTACAGTATACCGCCCGCAGCTCTAAACACAGCAACACTAAGGACCTAAAGGGCAACTCCATCGGAGGCTAGCATGTACCTACAGGCAGGAATGACTGCACAGGTAAGTTCACAAGTTCTACAATGTAACAATATATGCCATAGACGTCTACACCCTTGTGTCCCTATCCACCAAAACCTATTATCCACTTGCTTTGGCAATGCTAATGTTTGGAAACATTAATGGGAAGGGACATATACTAATACTGAGACGGAGGAAGTCTGAAGAATGGAATATGTAGAATACAAGGTGAAGATATGAGAGAGAGAGAGAGAGAGAGAGATATGAGAGATAGATAGATAGAGAGAGAGATAGAGAGAGAGATATGAGATAGATAGATAGATAGATAGGAGATAGATAGGAGATAGATAGGAGATAGATAGGAGATAGATAGGAGATAGATAGATAGATAGATAGATAGATAGATAGATAGATAGATAGATAGATAGGAGATAGATAGATAGGAGATAGATAGATAGATAGATAAGATAGATAGATAAGATAGACAGATAGCTAGATAGCTAGATAGCTAGATAGATAGGAGATAGACAGATAGATAGATAGATAGATAGATAGATAGATAGATAGATAGATAGATAGATAGATAGATAGATAGGAGATAGATAGATAGATAGATAGATATGAGATAGACAGATAGATAGGAGATAGATAGACAGATAGATAGGAGATAGATAGATAGGAGATAGATAGATAGATAGATAGATAGGAGATAGATAGATAGATAGATAGATAGATAGATAGATAGATAGATAGATAGGAGATAGATAGGAGATAGATAGGAGATAGATAGATAGATAGATAGATAGATAGATAGATATGAGATAGATAGATAGATATGAGATAGATAGATAGATAGATAGATAGATAGATAGGAGATAGATAGGAGATAGATAGGAGATAGATAGGAGATAGATAGGAGATAGATAGATAGATAGATAAGATAGACAGATAGCTAGATAGCTAGATAGATAGGAGATAGATAAGACAGATAGATAGGAGATAGATAGATAGATAGATAGGAGATAGATAGGAGATAGATAGATAGATAGATAGGAGATAGATAGATAGATAGATAGATAGGAGATAGATAGATAGATAGATAGATAGATAGATAGATAGATAGGAGATAGATAGATAGATAGATAGATAGATAGATAGATAGATAGGAGATAGATAGATAGATAGATAGGAGATAGATAGATAGATAGATAGATAGATAGATAGGAGATAGATAGATAGATAGATAGATAGGAGATAGATAGATAGGAGATAGATAGATAGATAGGAGATAGATAGGAGAGAGATAGATAGATAGATAGATAGGAGATAGATAGGAGATAGATAGGAGATAGATAGATAGATAGGAGATAGATAGATAGATAGATAGATAGATAGATAAGATAGACAGATAGACAGATAGACAGATAGCTAGATAGCTAGATAGATAGGAGATAGATAAGACAGATAGATAGGAGATAGATAGATAGATAGATAGAAAGATATGAGATAGATAGATATAGATAGATAGGAGATAGATAGATAGATAGATAGATAGATAGATAGATAGATAGATAGATAGATAGATAGATAGGAGATAGATAGATAGATAGATAGATAGGAGATAGATAGATAGATAGATAGATAGATAGATAGATATGAGATAGATAGATAGATAGATAGGAGATAGATAGATAGATATGAAGTCCAATACTTTTCATTCTAGATGTCACACCCAATTACCATACTATTATTCAGCACAGCCTAAATATGCAGATGACAAGAGTCAGTCAAACAAATCTCTTTGCCATCTGGATGTAGTCGGCGCCGCGGTATGGGTGCATACATTACCGAGATAACAGAAACTACCCTCCCAGAAAGGAACAGGATCTTTACTTCCAAGTTAAAGTTTGCGCCAGGTTTGGCAAACCTTGTCAGCCATTGTAGCCCTACATGCCCCGGCCTATAGGTGGCAGGCTGTCAGGAGTAGTCAGCAGTCAGCCATCATTAGTTGATACATTGGCAGCCAGTCAGCCATGGTCTCGAGCAGCAGCCATCTTGTTTTAGTCAGTAGTCATTATGATGCACGTGAGTAACTGCTTGACAGGAGCACAGTGAAGACCCCACCTTATGGTGGAGGCGGCCTTACATGGTGAAATGGTACTGATCTCCTGCCTAGTACAGCCCCACTATGGCGGCACCACCATATCCGGGAGTCAATCCTTCCCTCTTTATTGTAAATAAACCAGGATAGAAAATCACAAGGCCAGATTTACAGGTATATGACCAGCATATGGTTATATGGGGCATATCGCACGCTCCTGCCAGAGAGGGCGCCACTGGGTTCGAGGACCTGGATCATTTATCCCAACAGTCCTACACTTGGTCCAAGACCAATGGAAAGAAAGTGGTATTAGAGATTGTATGACATGAGTATTTGTATACAGTATGGCACCATATGGGCACCGCATGTTATGTTTACTTAGGCAATGCCTAGTACTAGTAATTAGAGACTGTGTGATATGGATACTTGTACGCTGTGCGGCACTATTTGTATACTGTCACAGTTATTTAGCTAATGTGTAATAATACCAATTATGGACTGTATGATATGGATGCTTGTAGACTGTATGTCACGGGCTTATCCACAATGCAGAATACTAGTAATCAGAGACTGTGTGATATGGGAGTCTGGATACTGTATGGCACTATGTGTACATTGGCAGTGCATAATATTAGTAATCAGAGACTGTATGATATGAATTTTTGTACACTGTATGGCCCTATTTGCCCAAATAACCATAACATACAGTCCCTAATTACTATTATTACACATTACCCAACTAACCGTGACATATAGTGTACAAATAATGCCACACAGTGTGTAAATATCCATATCATACAGTCTCGTAAGTATTATGCAGCACCCATATAAACATACTATATAGTGCCATATAGTGTATAAATACCTATATCATACAATCTGTAATTACCAGCATTATGCAGTGCAGAAGTGGACATGACATATAGTGCCCACTGGTAATTAGACCCCCTATGGCATATTTGGGCACTGTATGGCACTGTTATTTCAGGACTAGTAGTTAGACACTGTTGCATTATTTGGATATTGTATGTTGTGGTTATGTGGCTCTCATATGACAGGGGTAGATAGACACCGTATGTTTGGACAGGGTATGACACTGGTGAATACACTCTGTACCTACAGTTATTTGCACACTGTATGGGCACTGCATGGTCCTTTTCTGTCTGTACTGTATAATACCAGCAATGCATGGCATGGGTATTTATACAATCTGTGGTATTCTTTGGGCCTGGGGTTAGTTTGACACTGAATAATGACATGGATATTTGGGCGCTGTGTTGCAGTTATTTGGGTACATATCTGACCCCCACCGTCACCTCCGTTTGCAGGGATGTCATGAACAACGAAAACGGACACTATGGAGGGGAATCGGGTTGTCTTCAGCGATGGATCCAGGTTTAGTTTGGGCGCTGATGGCGGCCATGCTCATGTCTGGAGACCTCGGGGTCATCGCCCCAATCCTGGCTTTGCTGTGGAACGGCACACTGCCCCCTACTGGTGTGATGGTCTGGGGGTCCATCGCATATGACAGTCGGTGCCCCCTAATAGTGGTATGATGGACAATGACAGCTCAGCGATATGTTCAGGACATCCTGCAGCCACATGTGTTCCTCTCTTCCAGCAGGATAATGCTCGGCCGCACACACAAGGGGGTCACAGGAGCCCCCACAACATTGTCACACTGCCGTGGCTGCCCGGTCACCAGATTAATCACCAATAGGACATGTATGGGGCCATCTGGGACAACAAGTTTAACAGCCAATGAGTTTACATGATCTGGAGGCCCAGTTACAGCAAATGTGGAGTAATATGCCGTAAGACACCATACAGAACTTGTATGCCACCATGCCCACTGTATCACATCTTGTACCATCTCTAGCTTGGATACAACAGAGTACTAGAGCCTCCATGCCCGCCTGTATCACATCTTGTATCCAAGCTATATGGTGGTACAACAGGGTACTAGAGCCTCCATGCCTGTCCGTATCACATCTTGTATCCAAGCTAGAGGCGGTACAACAGCGTACTGGAGCCTCCATGCCCACCTGTATTATATCTTGTATCCAAGCTAAAGGTGGTTCAACAGGGTACTAGAGCCTCCATGCCTGCCTGTATTATATCTTGTATCCAAGCTAAAGGTGGTACAACAGGGTACTAGAGCCTCCATGCCCACCTGTATCACATCTTGTATCCAAGCTAGAGGTGGTACAACAGGGTACTAGATCCTCCATGCCCGCCCGTATCACATCTTGTATCCAAGCTAGAGGCGGTACAACAGGGTACTAGAGCCTCCATGCCCACCCGTATCACATCTTGTATCCAAGCTAGAGGTGGTACAACAGGGTACTAGAGCCTCCATACCCACCTGTATCACATCTTGTATCCAAGCTAGAGGTGGTACAACAGGGTACTAGAGCCTCCATGCCTGCCTGTATCACATCTTGTATCCAAGCTAGAGGTGGTACAACAGGGTACTAGAGCCTCCATGCCTGCCTGTATCACAGCTTGTATCCAAGCTAGAGGTGGTACAACAGGGTACTAGAGCCTCCATGCCCGCCTGTATCACATCTTGTATCCAAGCTAGAGGCGGTACAGCAGGGTACTAGAGCCTCCCTATGAGGGGTTGGTTCTCCACAATAAATGATCCTTTTGCTCTGATATGTAATCACTTATTTCCATGTTACAATCACAGAGAAAATTTTGTTCCATTCCGACAGCTTTTAGGGGAGGGATTGTTCCAAAGCGGAGTGTATTTGTAGACATTATTGGTCCCTGTGTGTGATGTCAGACTGTAAGATAAGGATAATTCCACACTATATGATATATAGATATTTGTGCACCAAGTGACCCCCTTATTCAGGCACAGCCAGATATAGCAGGTACCACTCAGGGCGTCCTGCACCCCGAAGCCGCTGCTTATAAGTGAAAGGAGACTTCTGTTCTATAATCTGGACCGGGCGTCCTTTTTGGTCCAATCGTCAGACTCATCCATGGGATCTTCTGCAGGCCTGAAAATCACCTCTAATCACATCCTTTAATAATATCTTTGCATTAAACATGAAAGCAGCCGTAGACCGGGCCGAAAGTAACCCACGAGATGAAGCAGCCAAAGGAAGGACACCTGACAACATAAAAGGGCAACGAACACCCACTAATAAACCTGCAGCAAGAAAGCCGCGCGGAGGAATCATGGGGCGGACTAATAAGGAGGTTTTATAAACTTTGTCGCCATTGATCATCATTAAAGCCAACTGCAGTAACCTCCACTGCGTAAAAAAAAACTTCCCTCGCCAAGCCCCGGGGCCAATGTATATCCAAAAACAAAGGGCAAGGTAATATCAGCCAGGCAATATGTAATGCAAACAAGCAGCTGTGGTCTCTACCCCCTCCCCAGCCGTGCTGCAGCCCTTCTTCAACAAGCTCCATATTTAACTGGCTGCATGTTGTGTGACAAGAATTAAGTCAGTAGCGGGATGGGATGACGGCACGCATCAGATTATTAGACCCTCGGCCAATGAGATTTATAGAGCCATGAAAAAAAAAAGAAGAATGAAGCAATGAACTGAATGATAATGTGTCATGATAAATCACTCGCTCAAAGTACAGTTTATGAAGCAGTTCTATAAACTAAGCAAGGTAATGGCGGCGACGGGTGATGGATACCGTGTCACGGAAGGGACCGAAAACTTCAAACGCAAAGAGAAAGAAATTCTGCAGCCATTACAGTGAAGAGGGCATGACATCTCCAGCCAAAGCGATGGAAGAGGGTCTGATAATACCGTCACATATCCCCAATACACTATACCGTAACCAGAAACTCTTGGTAAACTCTGCAATTGTTGATCATTAATTGACTTGTGTATAGAAATGCACGGAAAGATGGACAGCCGCCGTCCTCTAAAGTCCCAGTTTATATCAAAACACTCTGTTACATCGTGATACAAAAGTGCAACATTGATATGTACATATATATATAAATATGGGGGCGGGGAAGTATCAAGCGGATGACGCTATATACAGTAAGTGTGAAGCATGCATGTACTTCTTCCCTATGCAGGAGAAATGACTGCAGATGTGCTTCGTAAAGCGGAATATTAACAGGCAGCGTTGAATTGTTGCAGTAGGGAGAAGAGAAAAAAAAACCCGCACCGTCAAGAAAGAAGCGAAGTCAACAGCTTGCTCCTCGTACTCCATTAAGGGTCTAACAGATTTGTTTGGTTAAATAAGAAAGTATCTGATTTCTGATCGTCTACGGTGATTAAACATCTTTGTGCGTTCTATGTGAGTAGAAGGTGGAGAGGTGGAAGGTGGGGGGTGTTGGATTTTATCCCCTCCCCCCTCCAAAAATGGCATCAAAGCAATCAAAATGGTAATGTTCAGCATGAATGGGGCCCCATCCCCCATCTCAAACTCTGCAGACTTTTCTCCATGTTAGGAGAGAGAAAAAAAAACCAACACCCCCTTTTCCGCGCACAAAATGGAAGCTTCCACTACCAAACTGAGAGAGTGCCGACAAACCCTCATTAACATGACAAGGTTTGCAAAACTCGAGCCGAAGTAGGAGAAGAAGCTTTAGATCGAGGACTAGAGGCGAAGAATGAGGATGAGGGAAAGCTGGGAGAGGTAGAAAGGGATTGGAGCTGTCCTAAGTTTGGTGCTGAAAACTGCTGCATTCCTAAGGAAGCTCGATCGATTCATTCAAAGAGGGAGGGGGGGGGAGGCTCAGAAAGAAATATGAAAGCTGCACAATTATGCCGTAGGGTGTCGAACACAACAAACAAGGCCCTTTAAATACGCCGCACACTCGGGGTTTCGTCTACAATGCTCGGTGTGAAAGTTACGATTGCGCATTTCACTACACCGAGAGAGGAAGAAGAAAGCTTTTTTCAATGGCATCTGTCCATGGTGCTGAAAGGCGCACGACCACACAACACACATTGCCTCCCCCTCCCATTTCCGGCACAGCACAACCAGGGAGGAGGGCTAGAAGAGGTGGAAGGGGGGGTCTACACTTCTGGCAAGCAAGTATGTCTACGGTTATACAAATAATATGTTAGCGTACAGAGCCAGATTGGCATGACGTGGCAGGTGGGCACACATAATTTGATCACAATGTGCACTAAAAACCCCCGCAATGTATATACATAGATACCATGCACTGTAACTTAGCTTCTATGCTCTTACTTGTATGCCCCTTAGTGACAGCACCTGTTTACTATAGCCTATAAGAAGGTGCGTAGTAAAGTTTTGTCTATTTTTTCCGCTTCTGGCAAAGGCAGAGTTAACTTTGTTACGCCAAGAAAAAGAGAGTGAAAGTGTCTTGGCAAAGAGAGGAGGAGGAAAAAAAAGTGCTCAATGGATCGACTGCCGCAGCAATCTGCAACAAAGGGCACTTCCAACACCCATCTGCTGCTGTGAGCCACTCATGAAATAAACACCCACCCCCCCACCTCCTCTAATCAATGTCATCCAAAGAGTGCACGTTTTTTTACACCTTTCTAAAAACATGTCGACCAACTCAAAATGGACGCCTAGAAAAAATAGCCAAAGAAAAGCAATGTAACTAGTGTGAGTTGCCTATGTGAGTGTGGTGGTAGACGAAGACGGTGGGGGGAACTCAACACAACCTTGACGGAGCTCAACACTTTTTCGTAGGGTGTTGACAAAGTAGAGAACGAGTGAATACAACCGACTGGAGTGTACATCGTGTTACTGATGTGTCATTGAGGGATGTGTCATAATTCATCTCGGATGGGCTCTTACGGCGTGAACTTCTTCTCCTACCGTGCAGGAGGATAAACTGTAGGCAACAACCATCTAAGAGAGTTCTGGTGGTCCAAATACAAGCGGAAGATGAGAGTCAACCCCCCTCCCCTACACCCCCATGGTGAAAGTCGAAAGATGTTAATGATGGGGAAGGAAATGAAGTGATAGATGGATCTCAATGAGTATCTCCTACCTCTTTTCTGTAAATATCCATGGAAAAAGAACTAAGATGAGTCTACTCCTTTCCATGGCCATGATCCCACCATGAAAGATGCCAAGCTGATAAAGTTTGTCATCCTTGCAGCGCACAGCTGTACTCCATCATAACACAACCAATCCAAGAAGCACAACCATAGGAAACCAGAGGAAAGAGCATAAAAAATACAAAAAAAACCCAACCGCATTTACCTGTGGATCTTGCTTCATCCGTGCAAGTAGTTTATAAGGAGGTAAGGAAAATATGGAATCTATGGTTCCTCGCGCAAACAAAGTATATCCAGGAAGAAAAAAAAAAGAAGAAGTAGTATCACAAGAGGAGGAGGAAGGAGAAAGTGTTTCAAGTTTGATGGAAATGGGGAGGAACAAAGAAGCAAGTAAACACACAGTGAGTGTGCAAGGCAGTTTCCCCCAAGCCAGCTCATAAATATTCAGGTCTCGTCCTAATCTCCACGCAGCAGCACCGCATTACTTCCAAATCCTTGTTGCTTGCTCTAGCAAAAGACAAGAGAGGGAGGGGGCAGGGAAAGAGGAGGGAGGGGAGGAAGAAGTAGTGAGAGAGGGAGGAGAAAAAGCGAAAGGGTGGGGGGGAGTAGGGAGAAGGGGAGGGGGATGTGGGAGAAGAGAGAAACAAGGGGAAGGGTAGGGGGAAGGAGGGGAAGAGTGGAAGGAAGGGGGAGAAAAGTGAAAGGGGCTGCTAGTGAGTGTTAGTGATGGAAGAGAGAAGAGGTGATGCAGGGGGAGTGGATACATGAAGTTCTGCAGGAATACTGAAGTATCAGACCAGGAGGACAGATGGCAGAGAGTAAATATGATAAGGCTAGAAAGTAAAAGTGATGCAGGCCAATGGACTCCGATTAAGGAAGGGGAGGGCGCCTGGAGAGAACACAGCATTGTACTACGGGGATGTTTACTTTCAGCGCCTTGAATGAAAAGAAAGGAGGAAAGAAAGAGAAGGAAGGAAGTAATGAGGAAAAAGTGAGGCCAGGAAGAGAGAAAGGAAGGAGGAAAGAAAGAAGAGGAAGGAAGTTAATAAGGGAGGTAAAGTCGTCATGAGGAGAAAGGACAGAAGGAAGAAAAACTAAGAAAGAAAGAACGAAGAAGAAGGAAGTTAACGAGGGAGGAAGAGAAGTCAGGAGAGAAAAGGAAAGGAAGGAAGAAGGGAGGAAAAGACAGTAGGATAAGAAGAAAAGGGAGAAAGAAATTTGAGATTGGGGATGAGTGAGAAGAAGAGTAGAGCAATAAGATGGAGATAAAAGTAGATGTATATTAGAGTGTAAGGAATCTAAAGATGTTCTGAAGTGTTCTGGAAGAGTGCAGGTGAAGGTCTTAAGAAAGACTGAAGACAAACAAAATGAAAAATAAGGAATATGACATGAGGAGGTAGGAGGGAACCGAGTAAACATAGTATGAAAGTGATTGACGAGGGAAGGGGAGTGGGGAGAGGGGGAGGGGGCTAGAGAGAGGAGGGGGAGTCAGAAGAAGAGAAGGGGTAAAGATGGAGGAGTAAGGAGAGGAAATAGGAGTTGCATTAGAGAGGGTGCGAGATGCTGGAGAATAGTTGGGGCTGAGGATGCTGACACAGGAAGACTGGAGACGCAGAAGAGGAATATGCAATAATACACAAGGAGGACATGGGGTCATGTAAATAATAGGCAGGGAAGTAAACAGGATGCGCTGACCTAGACCGAGGAAGAGAGGAGGGAACTGAGAAAGAAGGGATCAGGGAGCGTTAGAAGTGAAGAAGGAGGAACACAATTCATTTTTAGAATATGAACTAAGGGAGAAAGAAAAAAGTGCAATAAGAGAGCAAAGATGAGAGTAAATAGATGGAAGGAATGCAAAAGGGAGGCAGTGGTGACTTCGGCCAAGTATACGCTACTCCACATGGATATAGATGAATACTATAGAACTGAATACAAACCAGGAGCATTATAGGGATAAATACAGTCAAGGAAAGGACGCCAGGATGAAGGGGTGCCGAGAGGAAATGAAATGAGGGGCTGTATTAAAGGAGACCAGAAAGAAGGCCCCATTATATACATTATAAGGGTACAATCCACTTTTTAATATTATACTTCTATGCAGAGTTATGGTGATTTGAAGTTACAAGCCCGAACCCGAGTCTGCACCACTGAGACCCTCTCCTCATACAGACCAAGTCTCCACCCAAGACAATGGGAAAGAGTTCAGCTTTCTGAAACCATTAGGATGCCTGGGTATTGCGGCCCACCATTCCTGTAGAGAGGAGAAACCTACTTATATAGAGGCTGTTTTGGTGCCAGCAGGGTGTGTACTGCAGAATGCCATACCGTTAATAGGTTGGTCCTATACACACAATGGCGGACCCCCACTGATCAAATATTGATGGCCTATTATTTTTCTTTGATGGCCTATCCAGAGGATAGGCCATTAGTGAAAAATAATAGGCCATCAATATTTGGATAGGCCTATTATTATCGGTAATTGATGGCCACTCAGGAACCCCATGTCCATCAGCTGATCGTCCGGCCCGCGTTTCAGTGTAGTGGACCAGAGGATAGGTTATCAGTGAAAAAAAGGGCAGAAAACCCCTTTAAGAACTGTAACCACCAAGGACCGTGCCTTCTGTAACCACTAAGTTTGTGGCTCCTCGGAGTAAAGAGTTCATGTTTCTCCATGTGTTACTAGGCCATTCCTTAACAACACCCCATGGACTTCCAGCTCCTGCTCATTACAATGTGAATGGTGACTTGGTTCCACACAAGGGCTTAACATCTACTAAAATGGCCACTTCAATAGAAAAATAACACCACACCTGTCCACAGGTTGTATGTGGTATGGCATCTTAGACCCATTCCCTTCAATGTAGCTGGGCTGCAGCCGCAGACACAAGCCATAGACGAGGGTGGCGCTGTTTCCAAAAGAAATCATCCATGTTTTTTCTAAACCTTTAAGACCCCTTTAACTGTTTTGTTGTGCCGTAGGTACGAACCGAGTTATCAGAGCTCCATAAATGAAGAGCAGAGCTCTTAAAGGAGACCCGACAGGTGAACATATAAAAGGGCCTCCTACTCTACATTATGGCGGTGAAAGCTGTTTTGGAATCCCCTCCGTCTGTCCTGAGATACGATGGCCTGACGTTACGGCCCGAAGCCTACGGCCGTTTCCGATGCCAACACGTCCAGTTGGAGGTGCAGTATTGTTATGGAGACCTTGTTGTGATCCAGATCACCAAATACATTATTTCCCAGCATATACACATGACTAATGCTAGTCATGGCAGATAGGGATGTCACCGGCCGGGTAGTCACCGGATTGGCCGGTAATTAAGTAAAAAAAAGTAAGTAAGTTAAAAAATAATAGTCAGTTGAGAACACGGCCGGCAGCACATCCTATATGCATGGCAGACCCCAGAAGGAGAGGTCAGGGGTCACAGGAAGAGAGGGTGAGTGACATACTAGATGCTGTGGGGTTGGTGCCCGGTCTTGGGTTCAGAGGGTGGAGCATAGAGAGGTCCTATTACTATTGGGGCAACAACTAGGGGCATTGTACTATTGAGGCCACTACAGTGAGCACCATTACTATTGGGGCTACTACTAGAGGTCCTATTACTATTGGGGCTATTACTATTGGGGCTATTACTAGGGGTACTATAACTATTGGGGCCACTACAGTGAGCACCGTTACTATTGGGGCTACTACTAGGGGTGCTATTACTATTGGGGCCACTGAGTGGGGCACAATTACTAGTTGACGGTAATAAGCCGATCCCTTTTACCTTAGCTGGTATTTTTTTGTGATGAAGATGGCAACCATAATGGTAGATAGGAAGTCCATGTTGGAGGACATTTATGCAACTGGCAAAGAAAAACTATTTGTCGCCCCTAGCAACCATTGCTTTCATTTTGTGTTCTGCTCATGAAAAATAAAAGCTGCGCTCTTATTGGTTGCTAGGGGCAACAAAGACAGATTTAGTTTTGCCAGCTTCATAAATCTACACTGATTTACATGGGACAGTCCCGCTTTAGGGCTGTGTGTCTCGTTGTCCCCAGGGTCCTTAACTAGGACACCCTTTTGTCTTGCTTTCAGCATGTCTGTCTCCTGTTTGGGACATCGCGTTACCTTGAAAGTGATTACCACCCGTGATCCTCCTCCCTTGACCTACCCTTTTTGGTTCCGCAGGAGGAGAGGAGAAGAGAGGAGGCATTCGTCTGCAGCAGTGCCGAGCAGAGGAGCAGCAGCCATTGAAGATGAGAACATACATCGGTCTCAGGTGGAGGGGGCGCTATTACTACTGGGGCTGATATACGGGACGCTATTATTACTGGGGCTGATATACGGGACGCTATTATTACTGGGGCTGATATATGGGACACTATTATTACTGAGGCCACTGTGGGGGAACCTATTACTACTGGGGCCACTGTGGGGGTTACTATTACTACTGGTGCCACTGTGGGGGACACTATTACTACTGAGGCCACTGTGGGGGACACTATTACTACTAGGGCCACTGTGGGGGACCCTATTACTACTGGGGCCACTGTGGGGGTTACTATTACTACTGGTGCCACTGTGGGGGACACTATTACTACTGAGGCCACTGTGGGGGACACTATTACTACTGAGGCCACTGTGGGGGTCACTATTACTACTGAGGGTCACTGTGGGGGACACTATTACTACTGAGGCCACTGTGGGGGACACTATTACTACTGAGGCCACTGTGGGGGACACTATTACTACTGAGGCCACTGTGGGGGACACTATTACTACTGAGGCCACTGTGGGGGTCACTATTACTACTGGGGACACTTTGGGGTCACTATTACAACTGAGGCCACTATGGGGAACACTACTACTACTGGAGCCATTGTGGGGGGTTACTATTACTACTGGGGCTCCCATGGGGGTCACTATTACTACTGGGGCCACTGTTGGGGTCACTATTACTATTAGGCTCACTGTGGGGGTCACTATTACTACGTTAGACGATATAGGGGACACTATTACTACTGGAGCTCCTATGGGGGTCACTATTACTACTGGGGCCCCTGTTGGGGGTCACTATTACTATTAGGCTCACTGTGGGGGTCACTATTACTAGGGTAGCCGATATAGGGGACACTATTACTACTGAGGCCACTCTGCACGTGGCAGCGTACCCTAACTGGCCTTAGGCCTCATGAACATAGGCAGATCTTTGCTGTGGAATCTCAGGTAGGTGTTCATCCCCGGATTCCACCACAATAATCGTCCATAGCATGCTATGGTAAAGTAATTTTTCATGTCCACAAGCAGAAATCAGTTGCGATCTCTGCTCACGGATGAAAAATCATAACATTCTCCAGTTTTCCTGCATTTCATCTAGAATCATCATTCCAGATGGGCCGCGGATTCCACGGAAAATGTGTACTGCGCATGTCTGATGGCGAGCCGTGTGGCCCATCCACAGTACAGGGAAGCCGGAAGAAGATCAGGTCCGCACGGACGCCAGAGAAAATGACGAAAGGTACGCAGGGTCACCCACTGCAGTCAGGGATGGATTCCATGCGGGATTCCGCAGCCAGAATCCAGACCCGCCGTGTGCATGAGGCCTTAGAATATGTTTACACATGGCAGAAACACTGTGGAGAGTCCGAGGTGGGAAATTTCACTGCAGATTCCACAGCATTTCTGCATCCAAAAAAACAGTCAAAATCTGTGCCACCTGTACCCGCAGCTGATGTCATACTATGCGGCGCTCCCCCTCACCTCCTCCGAAGGCTTTACGCTATCAGCGCTCCCCTCACCTCCTCCGAAGGCTTCACGCTGCCAGCGCTCCCCAGTCTCCGGTTCCCAGCTGTCTGGTCAGGTGAGGCCACTACAAGCAGTGGAGCACTGACAGCGGGAAGCCTTCGGAGGAGGTGAGTGGAGCGCTGACAGCTGGAAGCCTTCGGAGGAGGTGAGGGGAGCGCTGACAGCGGGAAGCCTTCGGAGGAGGTGAGGGAAGCGCTGACAGCGGGAAACCTTCGGAGGAGGTGAGGGGAGCGCTGACAGCTGGAAGCCTTCAGAGGAGGTGAGTGGAGCGCTGACAGCGGGAAGCCTTCGGAGGAGGTGAGGGGAGCGCTGACAGCGGGAAGCCTTCGGAGGAGGTGAGGGGAGCGCTGACAGCGGGAAGCCTTCGGAGGAGGTGAGGGGGAGCGCTGACAGCAGGAAGCCTTCGGAGGAGGTGAGGGGAGCGCTGACAGCGGGAAACCTTCGGAGGAGGTGAGGGGAGCGCTGACAGTGGGAAGCCTTCGGAGGAGGTGAGGAGAACGCTAACAGCGGGAAGCCTTCAGAGGAGGTGAGGAGAGCGCTGACAGCGGGAAGCTTTCGGAGGAGGTGAGGGGAGCGCTGACAGCGGGAAGTCTTCGGAGGAGGTGAGGGGAGCGCTGACAGCGGGGAAGCCTTCGGAGGAGGTGAGGGGAGCGCTGACAGCGGGGAAGCCTTTGGAGGAGGTGAGTGGAGCGCTGACAGCAGGAAGCCTTCGGAGGAGGTGAGGGGAGCACTGACAGCGGGAAACCTTCGGAGGAGGTGAGGGGAGCGCTGACAGCGGGAAGCCTTCGGAGGAGGTGAGGAGAGCGCTGACAGCGGGAAGCCTTCAGAGGAGGTGAGGAGAGCGCTGACAGCGGGAAGCTTTCGGAGGAGGTGAGGGGAGCGCTGACAGCGGGAAGTCTTCGGAGGAGGTGAGGGGAGCGCTGACAGCGGGGAAGCCTTCGGAGGAGGTGAGGGGAGCGCTGACAGCGGGAAGCCTTCGGAGGAGGTGAGGGGAGCGCTGACAGCGGGGAAGCCTTTGGAGGAGGCGAGGGGTGCACCGCACAGTATGACATCAACTAGTAAAATACCACAGGGCGTTCCTCCCAGTCCTTTTAGAACCGGCCCTGTACTTTATATAATAACGGAGGTAAAATCATACATTGTGATAAGCCCCGCCCCTGACCACACCCCTTTGTCCCGCTTTGACCCTGGGAAAATCTGATCTTAGTTATATGAACCCACAAAAGGTCCCCATGACAACACTGAATGTGATACAGATCAGAAGGGCCGTTTTGTCATGTGATTTTGTTTTTCAGGCTTCGGCCTCATGAGGTGTGTCCCGCGCTACTGCAGCCCCGTCTGGGCACATCTGATCGGCGACCACATTTTTTGATGCAATGTTCCACAATAATGAATTTGGATATGCTTGTGACATTTGTCACCGACTGTGATTGCAGAAGGATGTGAAGATGTCGGGTTCTGTCCTGATTTCTGTAGATTTGAGAGCAAGAATAGCACTGTGTAAACGTAATGGTACTCCTGGCCAAGAGACCTATTGCCTATGTGAACCCTTCTTTTACTAGCCCCTTCCCGTACATGTACAAGCCTGCTACATAGTCTGTGGGTGTCAACTGTCTTTGACAGCTGATGCCGCCAGCAATACCTGTGATTGGCATTGTTAATTGTGACAGCGGCATTTAAACACCCCAATCAGCATTTGGGGGTCCCAAATGGTCCCCTGCAGTGTGACTTGGACCTTCTGAAGGTTCCCAGCGCCGCCATGAATGATCACATATAGAATGCCTGTCTAATTCCCGTATAATGCAATACTATGGTATTGTACTCTGTTCGTGGGTCCCGTACGGCCCCCCGCGGTGAGATGGGGGGAGCCGTGCAGGTGTCATGGCAGCCGGGGGCCTCCTAAAAAGCCCCAGGGCTGCCTTGGGAGACTGCCTCTCAAAAAGCAGTATGACGTCATGCTATAGCATCACATCATACTGCAGGAGGGATCAAAGCATCACTGGTTGTGGTCGTCTAGGAGGACTAAAGAAAGTGTAAAAATAAGAACAAAAAAAGTTTTAGTAATTAAAAAAAATAATAATAAAAGTTCACCCCCCCCCCCCCTTTGCCATATTTGCAATAAAAAAAATCTAAATATTAAACCAAAAATACGTGTTTGGTATCGCTGCATCCGTAAAAGTCTGATCTATCAAAGTAATGCGTTATTTTACCTGCACGGTGAACGTGGTATGAAAAAATAAAAAATAAATCTCGGAGAAAAAATGTAATAAAAAGCGACCAAAAAGTCAATTGTTTGCAAAAATGATACCAATGGAAATGACAGAACGTACCGCGCAAAATGAGCCCATAGCTATGTCGGTGGAAACCAAAAAAGTTATTGTGCGAAGAAAATGGACACAGAAAATAATTGTAAAATATTAAATATCTTAAAAAAAAAATACAAGTATTACAGCAAAAAAAAATCTCTACAAGTTTGGTATCGCAGTAATCGTACCGACCCGTAGAATAAAGTTATCAGGTCGTTTTTGTTGCAGTTTGTGCGCCGTAGAAGCAGGACGCAACGAAAGATGGCGGAATGTCGTTTTTTTTCCATTTTTCTCCACTTAGAATTTTTTTAAAGTTTTTCAGTATATTATATGGTATAATAAATAGCGCCATTGAAAAATACAACTCGTCCCGCAAAAAACAAGCCCTCATACAGCGACGTGGATGGATGAATAAAGGAGTTACAAGGAGGAAAAAACGAAAATGGAAAAAAGCAAAAAAGCTTCGTCACTAAGGGGTTAATCCCACACGGTCACCGCCCTCAGAAAAAAATATATGTAATCCCATAGTCATCCCATATCCAAGAAAAAACTGAATAAAAAGCGATCTAAAAATCGTATGTACCCCAAAATAATAATGATAAAAACTACAGGTTACCCCGAAAAAAAACGAGCCGCCCCACAACCGGATGGAGGCGAAATAAAGGTTATGGGGGGCAAAAAACGGCAACAGAAAGCAAATTGGTGGTTTTTAAAAGATAATTGATTTTTTTTAAGTCATACTTTTTTGGGTTCATTCACATGCGGGTGCTAATAGAAGACGCAGCGCGCTCCTTTTCCCTGCGCATTTGTGCACCAAAGGTCCCATAGAAGTCAAATTTTTTGTTTTTAAAAGGTAATTTTTTTTTTAATGTTTTTTTTAATGTCAGACTACATAAAAAAGCTGTATAATTTTGGCAAAATTGTACCGACCCTCCGAATAAAGATATCGCATCATTTCTACTGCGTCATGAATGTCGTATAAGCGAACGCTCACCAAAAATTACACAGTTGCATTTTTTTCCGTTTTGCCCGCTCTAAAAGTGATTCGTTTTCCAGCACATTATTTGGTGCGTTAAACTGAAAAATACAACTTCTCTCGCAAAATATTCCCGGAAAATGAAAGAATTAGGATTTTTTGAAAATGGGGGCGTAAAAAAGAAAAACAAAAATGGCGGCAGCGCGGGGTTTGAACAATAATATTCCATGTAAACAGAGAGTGGGGGGGGCACATTCTTAGCTTTTGCGCTGTTTTGGGGTAGACTCACGCCGTATCTGCAAAAACGCAAGTGGTAAAGATGGTGTTTCTGTGAGCCTTTTTTGCGTGCATTTTAGCGCAGGTTACTGTAATTTGCGCCGTCGGGAATGGTTTACATCGGCACAGCTGGGACCTAAACGGATGATGCGGTATTGTGTAACACGCGGGTACCGGGTGCTCCATTGTAGACTTCTATAAGGCATCGGCGCACAAAGATAGAGACTGGTGCGTTATTGTTTTTGGCGCATGTAAAAATGCATAATGTGACCGAAGCCACTGAAATCACCGCGCGAAACCACGAACAGCGGCGGCTCGGACGGCTCGTTAGTCTTTTAAATCAGCGCAAAAAAACAATCCCTCACTTCTCACATACATTGCACAGGAGTGAGCGTCTTTACACATCTGTAGCCCATGTGACACTTAGGCTCCCTGCACAAAGCCATTGTCCAAAAAAAATATGTGTCACGCTCTATTTTACTGCGCATTTGTACAGCCAAGGCCCCACAGGAGTCTACGGGGTGCGCTAATGCGCACTCACCCCAAACTAAATGGTGGGATTTTGCATTCGTAATCGATAACACCAGGGACTAATTAGGAGAACCTATAGGACGATTCTGATGTGGATCTACAGCAGTACATCTGCTACGTGCGGCCGCAGCCTGAGCGCTCCGTCACGCCGTATTTGTGTGCGCAAAATCTACACTCACAATATGCAGAAGAGAACCCACTGATTGCAACGGGTTCATTCACATGCGGGTACTAACAAAAAACGCACACACTCCTTTTTCCTGCACCAAAGGTCCCCATAGAAGTCAATGAGGGGGAGCGCAAATGCGCACGCATTACGCTAGGAGATGTGTGATACGCTGTGTAATTACCCTGGAGGAAGAACACATCTGGAACTAATTAGACTAATTAGCCATTCCCATCGGTGCGCATGTTTGCTGCACACAAATGAACATACAATCCGGACAGAAAAAGTACAGTAAAATAGGCCAAAACATGCTAAAAAAACATTGTGCTGCAAAAGCGCGTCACAGAGACACGAGAAATGTGCATCCGCTTGTGTGAAGGAGCCCTGAGACCGGAGGGACGCATGCAGCCGAGGCCTTTTTCAGACACCCCTAGGATTGGGATGCCCAATAGATGGTAGAACGGGGAAAGAGTTTTTCACGGGTGACGCCACCATTCCAGTACACACCAGAATGAACTCCCGCGGAGAATAAAATGAGCCGCAGACAGTTATGAAGTACCTCAGGTCCCGGGGAACGGTCAGGGCCTGAAATAAACTTTACTTGGCGAACTTTAACAATACAAGGCATGATTTAGAGCAATGACAGTGCAATAAATTAATAGACTTGAATAATAGTACCTCCACACGGTGATCCAGACTTCAGGACAGCGGGGTGTGAAAGACAAAATGGGTGTACCTCTATGTGGTGATCCACTAGCGCCGGACAGCCGTGTAGGAAATTATCATGTAGACAGTACCTCTGCACTAGGCCTTGACAAACACTCACAGTTGCTCTCGCTCTGCTTAGGTGGGGCTCACTCCTTCCTCCTCACATGCACATCTAAGGTGGGAAAGCCTCTCCTCCTCTTCCATGCTTCTCTACATGAGGGCTAAAGGTACCCCCATGCAGCTGGACCTCCTGACTCCGACTCCAGAAGACATGGACCTTCTTCCAGCTCTCTAACACTCACTTTTATCACCTCTCTCATACCACGTGACAGGACATACTTGATACATTCACAGACAGTCTCCAGGCTTTGCAGTCATTAACCCATCACACGCTGCAGCTGTGCAATACACATAACACAATGACAAGACTGTTTTGCACCGAGCACTAACACAAGACATGACATGTGAGACATTATGGAGGGGGCGCATCAATCACGAATGAGCGCATCAATTATTTTGCAGATTTCAAATCTCGATGAGAAAGTAAGAAGATGCGGATTCCGATTTCAGCACAGAATCCGCGCCAGCAAACCTTGTGTGCGCAGAGTGGAGTTTGGCGCCGGCAGTGCGGAGGGCGCTACTCGTCAGCGATTTACACTCTTCTTTAGTTTAATATATGTTGCTAAGAGACACAACACTTTAAAAGATGATTTGTGACACACATGAGTGATGAGACTCCAATCCTGTAAGAGCGACAGATAATATTTACGGCAATCCAGGCAGCGACTCGCTCTCAATTATTAATCCACATAAGATTTGTGCTTTTTGATTCCGTCGGAAGACGTACTGCGCTAATTCCCACCGCCACGTCTCAGATTACAAATGTAATCTATAGCATCTTCCTGGATGTGTCTGGTGCGTAAAGGAACAAGCTGCACATTCCTTAAAGGCGCGCTGTCCTCTTCTCATACACCCCATTGTCCTGAGCGATGTATAGCATATATATAGTATGCATCATACTCAGGGGGATTCCGAATTATCTGCCCGATGTATTGATGAGGCCCAAAAAGTTTTATTCTGCCCTAGTTGTTGCTAGGGGGAGTAGGATACAAAGTGGCTGCCTACGAAGACAGGAGAGCGTTTCGTGTCCTTGATCTTCACATCTACCGCTCTGCTATTAGGGTACAACCAGGGGCGTAGCTATAGGGGGTGCAGGGGTACAGCCGTAGGGGGCCCAAAGGCCCCTCCATCACATAAGCAAACACCACTATTATAAACAGCACATGGTAGCTAAGGGGTCCTGGTACAGATTTTGCATTGGGGCCTAAGAGCTTCTAGTTACACCTATGTGCAGCGTCACTTTCTAACACAGTTTGGTGACGATCCCCCAGCGGCGCACAATTCATAAGTGCTCCTACGATTTTAAGGAAAACAGTTGCATCTGCAAGCGCAAATCATCTGACCGCCCAACAGTAAGCGTGGAAACAGCGGAGGGTCCGTGCAGCTATCACACCAAGTCCTTAGAAATTTCCCCTCAGATTGAGCAGAGAATTGGACATCCCGCCGCCGACTGTTTGGGAGAACCAGACGACAAAGTGTGGCGACGGTCTTTCTGCGAGAGTCTTTGTTTTTTGTTAAATCCCCTTTTTTTCATTTAGTCTGCAGACTAACGGGAAGCGATGGAGTCTTCAGTGTTCAGTGATGAAGCCGCCTTCCACCTTCCGGGCAACAAACGTAATGTCAGAATCTGGAAGGGGATCCCACCGGTCTACGTGGAGCGTCTGGTGGACTCCCCTGCAGTGATGGTGGTCTGCGCTATAACCTGCAGGAAGGTGTGCGGCCCCTTCTTCATCCCGGGGGTCTCATACTGGGATGCTACAGATATGGCTTCTGCCGAGCGGGACAGGAAGTCCCAAGATTCACCTTTCAACCTGATGGAACCCTTCCTCCCCCATTATCACAATGCAGTCAGAAGTGAGCGGCGACTAACCAGCAGATGGGATGGTCATGCAGGTTGGGACAATAGTGACGTCTTCCTTGATCTCCAGTAGACTCTGTTTGACTCCCTTCCACGCACACTGCGGTGCAACCTGTATGACAGAGCACCATTTCTGACCGTCCTCCCCCAGATCCGATTTTACCAATTTTTGGGTCCAATTTGAGTGAGGCCCCAATGCTAATAAAAGGCGAAGACGCAGCACTCTCTGGTGCAGGGAGGGGTAGGGAGGCGAACCTTGAACTCCTACGGTTTAACACACCTGCAGTTGTACAACTATTAACTACTGAACCATCCTCACCACCAACAAACATGCTCAAGATTCAAGATGACCTTGAGGAACCCTACCCCCACCCTGGACTTCACCTTTAAATGGGTATTCCCAATTTATAAATCAATAGCATATCGCCAAGATGTGCCATCAATTTATGGTCACTGGGATGCTGACCTTTGGAACCCCACTGACCCTGAGAATGAAGGGCCATGTTGAATTACCATGAACGGTTTTTACCTGCGGGTGGTCGGAGGACCGCTGTGGTGGGATAAGTTAGAAGGTGATGCAGGTCTAAATCATCACTGCAGCCCCTTCATTCTCAGTGCTAATCCAGAGGTCAGACCCCGCCACCATAAAGTGATGGCATATAAGATGGGAGGAGCCTGTTGGGTTGCTTCTATATGAACACAATATATGCATTTTTGTGCCTGTTTTATGAACAAGTGTCCCAGACTGCGTGCGAGTCTACTGACCCAAACTCAGAGCATCATCTTAGTTTGGGTCAGCGAGCCCATGGTCAGGAGGGGCTCTCGTCTGTGATTACTGACCTGTATTACGCTTGTGTCAAAGGGGCCTTATTGTGTATCAGGCTTCCTAAAAGACAGCAAATTTTATCTTAACTAGAGTTGCCACCTGGCTAGTATTACTACTAGAAGGCCGATGCCGGTATTTTATGTGTACTGGGCACATTAGTGGCCAGTAATCCACTGCAAGCATCTCTGAGCTCGTGCAGAGAGGCCTCTAAGTACTGTCAGGAAGCTGTGCAGCGGAGGTGGAGTAGCACACAGGAAGTAGAAGGAGGTGGCCTCGAAACTCCTCCTCTTCTTTTAGTTTTTGGTGGGACTGGGAGTCGGAGTGAGTAGATTGAGACCAACTCGTTGCTCTCCTCAGCTGCGTCACAGTGTTGCAGTACACTTAATATTAGCCATATAGGATCCAGCAGTGGATCAAGACATGTATATAAAGGAGGACATGTCTTCATTACCGAGAGCTTCCTGATGGGATTTAATTACTATGTCCCCATACCCCTTTTTTTTAGCACAATTGACAAAAAGGCGCAAAAAACCCCCAAAGTGTTTGTAGCATGTCTTATATTTCCCTATTCACCTACAACAAAGTGTCGACTGCAGTGGTTTTTGCGGGAAAATTAAGCTGCAAAATGCACCCAGAAAACGCCACTAAAAATGTGCTATTATTCCAAAATACACTTCATGTGAAATCCCCTTAATACGGAGATTGAGAAGCACTTCTAACTGAATGAGAAAATCACCAGTAAATGTTTCCATGAGTCGCCCCAGCTGTCAAGTAAACGTGCAGAGAGAATAGTGTTTAAAGCGACACTCCACTCCAATATATACTGCGTCAGGCCTGAGGGGGCGGAGCATGACAATGGATTCTCCGTTTGATGTTTTATGAATCCAGCATCATGCTCCTCCCCAATAGGTTCTGCAGGAGGTGTAACAGAATACATTATGTCTAGAGCAGGGGGGTCAAACTCATTTTCACTGAGGGCCACATCTGCATTTTGGTTGCAGATGTGGCCAGTATTACTACTGGCTCAGCTGATCGGTCGGGGTCCCGAGCGACGGACCCGAGCCGATCAATTATGGTGACCTATACTAAGGATAGGTTATCAATAGTGTTCTCCGTGGTAAACCCCTTTAAGCTTTGGTACACACTTAACCAATGTACAATAAAGTTTTAGAAGTTCCACAAGTTCATAATTAATGGCAGGTATTGGCTAGTTCACTTGGGAATAGTCGATATTAATAATTTGGTAGGCAGTCACAGTATTCTTGGTTGAAGACCTTCTTCCAAAAAAGAGGAACAGAGGCGCTACAGATAAGAGCTAGATAACTGAAAACCTAAGTGAGCGTGCATGGCTGTACTCTAACTGTACTGAGCTGTAAGTGTATTCTGTCATAAGTGTGACTTGGGATCAGGGACTTTGGAAGAGTCACTTATTTAATTATTGCCTATTTGAAATATTTGTGTGTGTATATATATATATATATATATATATATATATAATTTTTTTTTTCCTAATCTAATCTATGTGTACGATCCAAATTTAGAATGGGCTCCATCATTGACAATGCCATCCAGTGTACATCTTGTGCCAGGTATGCCATCCCTGACCAGCAAGCTGCATGCTGCTGTACAAGATGTGAGCGGGTTGCACATTTAGAAGCCCAGATCCTGGATCTAAATGAGCAATTTGCAACACTGACATCCATTGACAATATGGATGGGCGTTTGCTGCTCACTGAGAACTTGCTGGGGTAAATGTGGAGGTGGACGATAGGTTAGGAGAACAGGATTAGCAGGCAGCTAGCTGAGTGACAGAGGGAGGGGTAGAGGGAAGAGAACCAGGGAGGCTAGTCCTGAACTGGCACACCCCAACAAGTTTGCAAAGTTGGCAGCTGAGGGGGATGCCACTACAGAGTTCTTACTGCTACGCCTACAGCACAACATGGCCTCTGACTGCCAGGGGGATGATTGCGCCAGTAAGATGGAGAAGGGGAGCACAGAGCAGGCTAGACAGGTCCTGGTAGTGGGAGACTCAATTATTAGGCAGACAGACAGGGCAAACTGTCACAAAGACAGTGATGGTTGAATAGTGTGTTGTCTTCTTGGAGCTCGAGTTCGACACATTGCAGATCGGGATGACAGATTACTTTGAGGGCTCAAGTGGCCCCAGAGTTGGTGCAGGAAGGAGGAGTTTGGGTTCTCTGAGAACTGGGCTGAATTTGCTGTTGGCTAAGGTTCTATCATAGTGACAGGCTGCATCTCAATGGGGAGCGGGCAGCTCTGCTGGGGGAGAAGATGGCTAGAAGGTTGGAGGAGTGTTTGAACTAGGGATTGGGGGGGAGAGTAACCAGAGAGATAGAGGGGGAAGACAGTGTAGACAGTTACCTGGGACTACGTAATGGAAATAGGGTGGAGCAGTGAAAGGGGTTAGTACAGTTAAAACTGGCAGACTAGTTATTATGAATAGACATAATATAAAAAATAACCAAACCCTTGTAAACTGTATGATGACTAATGCTAGAAATCTGACCAATAAAGTACATGAACTGGAAGTAATAAAGTCTGAAAAAACTAAGATATAGTGGGAATAACTGAGGCCTGGTTGGACAAAAGCTGTGACTGGGTGGTGAACTTACAGGGTTACAGTTGTAAAAAAAGAAAGGGGAATTACACAAATATATATGTGAGGGAGATGAACATGTGGAGTCTCTATAGGTGGAATTACATGGAGGGAAAAATAACAATAAAATCTTCATAGGGATTTTCTATAGGCCACCAAATATAACAGAAGCCACTGAAAATCTACTACTGAGCAAAATAGATGAAGCAGAAAATCACCGTGAGGTCATTATTATGGGGGACTTTAACTATCCAGATACAAACTGGAAAGAAACCTGCAGATCTCATAAAGGCTACAACTTCCTGTCGATTACTAAAAATAATTACCTCACCCAACTTGTACAGGACCCAACCAGGGGGACGGCCATTTTGGACTTAATATTAACCGAAAGACCTGATAGAATAACAGGGGTGCAGGTTGGGGGGCACCTGGAAATAGTGACCATAATATGATACATTTCCACTGGTCTTTCAAGAGAGAGTTTTATAGGGGAGCTACAAAAATACTAAACTTTAGGGAGGCCAAGTTCCATCAGCTCAGAGATGCCCTAAACCTCACTGACCGGGACAACGTCCTCACAAATAAGAGTACAGACAATAAATGAGAATGTTAAAAGCATCCTAAGTACTTACTGCGAGAGGTTTATGCCTTACAGTAATAAAAGGGTTTGGAATAGGAGTAAACCAATGTGGCTCACTAAAGATGTAAAGGGGCAACAAACAGCAAAAAATAAAGCCTTTAAACTACTAAAACAAGAAGGCAGCGAAGAAGCACTAAAGACATATAAGGAAAAACATAAATGATGTAATAAATAATCAGATAAAAGCAGCTCAGATGGAGACAGAGAGACTTATTGCCAGGGAGAGTAAAACTAACCCGAAACTGTCCCTCAACTATATAAATAGTAAAAATATTAATACTGAAAGTGTTGGCCCTTTAATGATTAGGAGAACGCACATCTATTAAATAGCTATTTCTCCAGTGTATTCATAGAGGAAAATGAAATGTCAGATGAGATGCAGAGTGATAAAGTAAACTCTCCACTAAATGTCACCAGTCTGACCCAGGAAGAAGTGTTTAATTCCCTTAAAACCATCTTAAGGTTTTAAGGGAATTAAGTTCTGTGATAGATAGACCCTTGTTTCTTAAATTTAAGAACTCTATAGTGACAGGGTCTGATCCACCTGATTGGCGCGTAGCCAATGTGGTGTCAATACTCAAAAAGGGGTCAAAAGGTGAACCTGGAAACTACAGACCAGTAAGTCTGACTTTATATATATATATATATTGGACTTTTCATATATATATATATTTATATATTCATATACATGCCTCTTCGGATCTATTCTATTACCCTGAGGACGGACCCTGAGAAGGTTCACAAGCTGCTATAACATCATGTTTTTGTTAGCCATTAAAGGGTCTCATATCTACAAGATCACTTGGTTTCTCTTTCTGAGATTAATCACCATTACACACTAAATGGGAAACCACTGGGTAACACTGACATGGGAAAGGTTTTTGGTTGTTTTAGTTAACTGTAAGCTTAACTGGAGGAACCAGTGTCAGGCAGCTGCTGCCAAGGCAAATAGGATAATAGAGTGCATCACAAGAGGTCTAGGGGCGCATGACGAGGACATTGTTCTTCCTCTTTACAAGTCACTGGTCAGACCACACATGGAATATTGTGGACAGTTGTGGGCGCTGGTACTTAAGAAGGACATATCAGAGCTTGAGCGGGTACAAAGGTGGTCAACTAAAATAATGGGCGGACTACAATACCCAGAAAGGTTATCAAAATTGAGGTTATTTAGTTTAGAAGAAAGACGGCTGAGGGGCGCTCTAATAACTATGTATACATATATCAGGGTACAATACAGATGTCTCTCCCATCATCTGTTTATACCCAGGACTGTGACTGTAACAAGGGGGCGCCCTCTACCTCAGGAGGAAAGAAGGTTTTTACACAAACATAGAAGGGGGTTCTTTACTGTAAGAGCAGGGAGACTATGGAACTCTCTGCCTGAGGAGGTGGTGATGGCGAACTTGATAAAAGAGTACAAGAGGGGCCGGGACCCTTTTCTTGGGCGATACAATATTACATGTTCTAATCATTAATAACTTGTTGATTAAGTGAGGTTTGTTTCTACAGAAGCCTTCCCGGTGGATTGTTGTGTCGCGCTCGGACACATCCTGCTGCTGGCCTTTGAGTCTTGGAGGATAGTGCGCATTGCCGAGAGATGCAGCCTCAGTCTGTTCACAGCACAATTATTGGCAGCAACAACCACTTTTACCAGCTCACGTCTTTCCTGCTCAGTTTGAGGATAGTTCCTACCTGACTGTAGAAACTCCAACCCTGCTGGTCACCTAATGTCTATATCCTGTATTATCCTTCCGCTCTAGAAAGGCATCTAGTCCCTCTTAAACTCCTCTATGGATTTTGCCATCACCACGTCCTCAGGCAGAGAGTTCCACAGTCTCACTGCTCTTACAGTAAAGAATCCCCTTTCTGTGTTGGTGATGAAACCTGCTTTCCTCTAGACGTAGCGGATGCCCTCTTGTTACCGTTGCAGTCCTGGGTATAAACAGATCCTGGCAGAGATCCTTGTATCGTCCCCTCATGGATTTATACAGAGTTATTTGGTTGCCCCTTAGCCGTCCTTTTTCCGGGGTGAATAATCCCAGTTTTGGTGCCTCTCTGGGTATTCCAGTCCCGTCATTCCATGTATTAGTTTAGTTGCCCTTCTTTGTTCCCCTCCAGCACTGTAACATCTTTCCTGAGCACCGGTGACCAGAACTGTGCGCAGTATTCCATGTGAGGCCTGACAAGTGCCTTATATAGTGGGGGGATAATGTTCTCATCCTTCGCCCCCTATACCTCTTTTACTGCACCCCAAGACTTTATTAGCTTTTGCAGCAGCTGACTGGCATTGATTGCTCCAGTTAAGTCTACAGCCCACTAGTACCCCCAGGTCTTTTCCCTAGCAGTACCCCATTTAGTGTATATTGGTGACATCCGTTTCTCCTGCCCATGTGCAGAACATTACATTTATCGACTTGCTGCAGCCTTTGTTACTGACCATATTCAATGCCGTTGCATCTCGCAATGCTGCTAGTAAAAAAATATCTAAAAGTCCATTCAGATGTAGCAGAGTTGAATTTGTCATCGGTGTTTGCTGATGAGGCATTAATTACAGAAGTCCTATGTAAAGCGAAGACAATTGAGCTGAGGCCACTTTTTCCCTTGGCTCTTCTTTGCTATCATGCGCACAAGGTCAGAGGTTATGGTGTAATGAATGAGGAATTCCTCCTAATTCGAGATACAGACCCAGAATTCAGGAAAACACACAGAATTAGCATTTTACAAGTGAAGTCGCCGGCGCAGATCTATTTTTATTAAGGTATAAATGTTTAATCTGACTCCGCTGACGCTGGGATCGCTTCGCTTAGAATAAGTTCATTATGTACCGCTCTGGAGTGCATTAAGCCGCCCGCCTGACAACTGGAAAGGTTACGGTTCCCCCAATGATCGTACCGCCCGGGTGGACTGCGCTGTGAGCTGATCATGGACAGGACGACTGTCGGCCAGGCCTCGCACTCACGGAACAATCCGTATTCTGGCCTCCGCCACTTTATCCGGATCTAACCTTGTGTTTTTGTACATTTTTCTCACAAATGTTGTCTTCAAGAGTCGCTTGTAAATGTGTGAGATCGGAAGAAATCGTTGTGTTCGTTTATGTATGTACATTCGCTTTAACCCCTTAAGGCCTATTTTGGCCACAAGGATATGACCATTTTGGGGGGATTTTCACCTCCATTCTTCAAAATATTTTTCCGTTGACATGGCTTGTTTTTTGCGTGGGAACTGAATTTTTTATTGGTACCATTTTTGAATGGCTAAGCACTGCCTCTGATTGGCTGAACGCAGGGACCAATCACAGGCAGCGCTCAGCTGTCATTCAATGGCTGAGTGCTGACTCTGATTGGTCACAGCACCCAGCCAATCTAAGGCAGCCCTTTTAGCAGGTGGGGATTTTAATATATATTTTTTTATTTTTGTACACATTCTAGGAATGATTTTCAGGGAAGGGCTTATATTTAAAGGGGTTGCTGGCAGCCCATTGCTTTTAATGGGACTGCAGAAGCGCCGGCCCCACTGAAAGCAATGAGAGAACATCGTGCTCCTGTGCCACAGCTGTGACAGAGGATTTCTTCATCCCCACGGGGAGTCCCCTTGTCACTGAAGACTCTGACAATGCTGTCACAGTATTCAGTGATAAGGGGACTCCCCGCAGAGATGAATGAATCCTCTGCTACAGCTGTAGCAGAGGATCGCGATGTTCTCTGTATGTCAGTGGGGCTGCCGCTGCTGCCACCAGCCCCGTTTACCAAAGGTGAAACCCCTGGATGAGACAGCATCCAGGGGTTTCACATCCAAGGAATCCCCTGCTGCAGCTGTTATAGACGCAGCAGGGGATAGCGGGCAGCACGCTTTATGTGGGGATTTTGAACGCAGCCAAGTACGTTTTTTTTCAGCGTGACACCCGCTTCGGTCACGCAAATTTTTGTGTGCATGCGTTTTACACAAAAAATGCTAAAATAACACTCCCTGTCTGACCGAGCCCTTAATCGTACCGCATAAATGACCTGGCACATTTTCTTCTGTGGGTCGGTACGATCATGTTACCAAAATGTTTTTTGAATTTTTGTTACATTGTTGCATTCAAAGTCCTATCATTTTTTTTTATTTTTCCATGAACAGAGGCCTTGTTGTTAGCGTGACAAGCTGTAGTTTTAGTGATACCATTTGGGGTACATGCCACTTTTTTATCATTTCTACAGCTTTTTTGGGGAGGCCTGAGTTTTTAAATTTTTTAAAAATTTTTTTGCAATGCCGAATAAATAGAGTGTATAATTTATTGTACAAGTCGCTACAGATATGATGACACCAAATAAAGTGGGGAAGGGGGGATATACAAATGGGAAAATGTGCAAAAAGTGGGGGGGGGGGTCTTTTTTTGTTTTTTACACTATTTTTTCACATTTTTAATGTTCCTGTGGGGGACTTGAACCATAAAAGCTCTGATCGCTATAATAATGCATTGCCTTACTTCTGTATTGCAATGCATTATTGCTCACCATAGCGGTCACAGGCCATGGCAGGCCCAGACACTAGTGTATGGCAACCCATCGGCCCTCTGAGCTCCCTTTGCGAACCCTTTACATGCCGAGATCTACATTGATTGTAGCATGTAAGGTGTTTAGTCCAGGGATCTGTGTTCTCAGCAATTCCCACTGTTGCAGAAGGAGGCCGGCTATCAGACACAGCCGGTTCCTGTTGCTGGATGATGTAGGCCCACTTCTGAGCCTGCGCTACCCACAGTATGTACGTTTACATTCTGTTGCGTTAAGTACCACCCTAAGTCCTGCGGCATTAAGGTGTTAAGAAAAGTTAAGTTATCCTCTACCCACGACATAGGTGATAACTAGTTGATCAGTGGGAGTCTGACTGCTGAGTACAAGCGCTCAGTAATCTCTGGAGCTCTCATTGAAATGAATGGAGCAGCAGCATGCATAACCTCCACTCCTTGCATTTGGGACAGTGAAGCATGACTGGGGTTCTCATACTCACATAAGCCGCTGGGGTTCTGTAGGCTGGGGTCTAACCTTGGTTATCAGTATGCTGCATTTGCTCGGTTGGGCCCAGATCTGCTAAGTCATCATAGCCTGCTGAAAATCCCTCTGTTGCAGCATTTGGGCTTGGCACGGGCCAAGGGGGCAAGTAACTAGCTGAAAGTCTAACTGCTGGGATTCCCACCGATCCCAAGAACATGTGCAATGTCCGAGGAGCAGGCCCACAGCCGAGCAGACAGCAGGGTAGAGAAAGGCCTTGTCACGGGGCTCTATCATCTCCTCCCCTGGGGGTAGCATGTGACCCGACCCCGTTACTGCTGAGGAAGATGACAGGGGTTGTAACTGGTGGTTACCTTAAGTCAAGTTGTCACTTATTCCGTCCTCTGCGGCGGATCTCTCAGATGTAATAAAGTAGTACCCACACAGGGTAGCTTTCTGAACAAGATTAGGGAACGGTCAGTTCCGCTCGTTTACTGTAAACTCTTGAACTCAAATCTACATAAAAAGTCTTGGTACAGAAACAACAATTCACAGTGGTGCAACAGGGAGGATTCTGGGGGGTACCTGGATAATCCACAGTCCAGGTTATCTGTGAAATTCCTCTCCTGGCAAACTCTCTCTCTACCAGCAAACACTCACTCTTGTTTTTCCTTCTTCTCGCCATGAAGCCGTTTGTCCTTCTCTCAGCGCTCAGCAGAAGCATCGAGGTCTCTTGGTTAGAATGGGTCCAGGCTGAGTGTAAAGAAGTTGCTCGGCTTCCTCCATATTTCTCCACACACCCGCCGATCTCACAGACTCTTCCACTGACTGACTAAACTCAACTCAACTGACTTACTCATTTACTCCTAGATTGGACTGGACTGACTTGCCTTGCATTTTTGCAAACACATATACATAGCACGATCACATGACCACAAACGATACACATAAAACTATAAATTTACCAGACAGTACAGGACATACCAGGCATTAACCCTTTCAGTCCTGCAAATATCCAATACACATAAATCAAATGCATGCCACAGACAAGACATTGACACGAGACAGACATAGAACATTCTGGAGGGGCCCTACTAACTCTGGGCCACTACACATTGGTCCGGCCGGATGTAATGTTGCGAGAGGTATTGGACGACACAAGTAGTAGGATGCGAGGCAGATTTACAAACATAGAAATGTTTATTGTAAAAACTGCTAACATTGCAACATCGGTGGAAACAAAGTGCAGGTGGTGGGAATGGTGCAGAAAGTAAGGCAGGGGGGACCAAAGTTCAATTGTAGGAGAAGCATGATGCTCCCATTGACTTTATTGGGAGTGAAGCCAACGCTCCCACTTCCTGCAGGGACCACCGATGTAGACAGATAATCAGCTGATGGAAGGGGTTCCTGAGCAGCAGATCCCCCTCAATCAGCTACTGATGATCACCTACAGTGATGTCCACTGCAGCAACCCTCCTGCAGTTCTCCTTGTCAATTAGACGCTGATCCATGGGCCGAAGCACAAACTAGTGTGACCTAGAGGCACTAACTCTTTTTCCTGACCGTGACTCTCACACTAGCAGTATAGGCAGGGTGGAAGACTTCCCATTTGGTCTCGTCGGCTAATCCAACTGTATTTGCCCGGAGTGGAAGCAACATAGCACTTAGTAGCCTATCTCATGTGGTGTGTATATGTATGCCTGCGTGTATTATTAAGGGCTCCCACCCACTGGCGTTTTTTTCTCCACTGTGCTGCGAGAGTAAGTGAAAAATCTCGCAGAGCAGTGCGAGAAAATCGCTGGGATATCGCTCCGACATTGCCAGTCTTTTCAATGGGGCCAGCAGCAGCAGCGCTAGCCCCATTGAAAAGATATGGAGAATGCCGCGGACTTCTGCCACAGCTGTCACAGCTGTGGCAGAAGTTTCCTTCATCCCCGCGGAGACCGTGGGGATGAAGGAATCCTCTGTCACAGCTGTGGCAGAAGTCCGCGGCATGCTATCCCATTGCTTTCAATGGGATCGGCACTGCTGCCGATCCCATTGAAAGCAGTGGTTTCTGACAAGCCCCGCAAAATGATTATCGGAGAAGGGCTTGTAATATAAGCCCTTCCCCGATAATCATCAAAAAGTTGTTAAAAAAATAATAAAAAAATTACTCACCTCTCCAATGCTCAGACGCGTCCTCCGGCTGGCTCCCCGACACTGCTGTCCAGCACTTTCAGCAGGTGGGAAATTAAAAATCCACACCTCCTGAAAGGACTGTGAGGATTGGCTGAGGGCTCAGCGAATAGCAGCTAGTGCTTAGCTATTGGCTGAGCGCTCAGCCAATGGCAGATAGCTCTTAGCTATTCATTCATGAATAGCAATATCCCGGTCCCCGCGGGGATGAAGGAAATTCCTGCCACAGCTGTGACAGCTGTCACTGCTGTGGCAGAAGTCCGCGGCATTCTCCATATCTTTTCAATTGGGCTAGCACTGCTGCCGCTGGCCCCATTGAGAAGACTGGCGATGTCCCAGCGATATCCCAGCGATTTTTGGATATCTGCCTGCGTTTTTCTCGTACTGCGATGTGAGACTTTAACTTTAGAATCGCATTGCAGTGGAGAAAAAAACGCCAGTGGGTGGGAGCCCTAAGTGTGTTAACCTGTGTCTATTGGCCTTGTCTGGATCATCCGGAGTTCATGTCCAGTGTCATCTCTGTCAAACCTAAGTGTGATCCAACGGGATTCACCCTAACCCACTCTGTGTCTTGTCAATCACCACCTTAACTAGCCCTGGGATTGGGTACTGGGGACTTCCTTCAGCTCATCATTTGTGTAGGGGAAATAATATAAAAGGCCAGGTATTGGGTCTGGAAGGAGAGTCTAGAGAGGTTGAGAGAAAGAGAGAAGGAAAGAGTCCAGGGAAGCCTGAGGAAAAGTCAAGCCCTGGAGGAATCAAGTTAAGCCTGAGCTCAAGGCAAGTCTGAGCTCATGTCAGGTCTAGCTTAACTGAGGATAGATCTTATCTAGCTGTGCCGGCCGCCGGAGTGTCTTGTTCCACCTTACCAGAAGGCATCTGAGTCAGGGAAGACCCCGCACAACTGGAAGGAAAACGGGCTTTGTAACCATGAGGGATCTGCAATCCTGCTTAGAGAGAAGTCAGTGTGCTCTCCGGCAAGCCCACCTTAGTTCTCAGAGCAATAACCAGATAACTTAGACTGGCAATCCCAACTACCCCAAGGAGAGAGAGAGAAAGTTAAGGAATCAAAAACGGTTGTTACATGACTGTGCAAAGTACTGCTGAAGTTTCTGCTGAATGCTAAAGTTGTTCAATGAATGTTATCCTTGTAAACCTTGAAGAGATAGTAAAACAGTGTAAAACTACAAAGACTACTTGGCTTGGACTCTTTATTCTTTCACTACACTATCCTCAGAGGCACTGGCGTCACATCTAACTATGCCTATCATTATCAATTACCCCTGTGAAATCCGCCTACTCTGTGGACAGAGTAGCCACCACCATGACATGGCCCGAGGTATGAATAACCCACTCGAGCTACGTCTGCCTACTTCAGCTTTTTGCACATCTTGAGCCCAGTTGGCTCCCTCTCCAGGCTGTTTTGACACCTGTGGCCGCCCTGTGATTACCATAGCCACTGTGATCACTACTCCTTCCTGAGCCAGGGATATGGCACTGGGCCCACAGATTACACAGAAGGAGAGAGATGCCCTCTCTTCTCGCATGCTCTATGTCTCTGGGACCACAGCTGTACTTCCTGTCCCACCACTAATAGTCTCTTATATTACTGGGCGCTACAACACTCACATGGGCCTCCATGGCCCTCTACTGTCTAATAGCTGCTATACATGCTACAGCAAGCCTCCCTAGTACTCATCCATAGCAGAGGATGAGTGCATGCCACGTGGCATAAGTCACACTTCTCCCTCAAAATGGTTGGTACTTATGCTTGGCCCTCCCACTCTTATCAATCAGTGACACTAATCACAGACTAACACATATCTCTAAATGTCCTCTGGGGGGATGGCAAGTTGTCAAAAATTCTGATCAGCCATTTCTGACCTGGGTGGTAATCCCACCCCTAGTTAGAGGGGATGCAGCTATGTAACATGGGCCTAGGAGCTTTTAGAGGACCCCAAAGGTGCTTCTTCCATGTAGGAAGACACCACTGTCATAAATGGCCCATGATGTGAGGGTGTCCATCACTGTTACTGATGTAAATTTTACATTAGAGTCTTTAGGAAAGCTGAATAAATTTCAACCACACCTCTCAAGAACATAAGGGCGAGCACCCACTGGCGTTTGCGTTTCCCGCGGTTTTTCCGCCCGCTTTCCGCTGCGTTTTTCGCGGCGTTTTCGCGGCGTTTTCGCGGCTTTTCCATTAATTTCCATGGAGAAAAATAAGGACACATATGCAACTGACAGCTCCTATGTTAAAAACGCAAACGCAACGCAAAAAAAACGCCAGTGGACAGGAACACATGTTATCTCTATGCCTGTGCAGGAAAAACGCAAAACGCAAAACGCAAAACGCAGGTAAAAAAACGCCAGTGGGTGCTCGCCCTAAGAGGGACAACTCTAGCAGTGCCAAATTTTTACCATAGGTTGCATCCCTTTTACACTACGCCACACCCTTTATGCCCCATCACAGTAATAGTGCCCCTCAGTGACTCCCTCACAGTAATAGTGCCCCTCAGTGACCCCCTCACAGTAATAGTGCCCCTCAGTGACTCCCTCACAGTAATAGTGCCCCTCAGTGACCCCCTCACAGTAATAGTGCCCCTCAGTGACCCTCTCACATTAATAGTGTCTCAAAGTGACCCCCTCACAGTAATAGTCCCCCTCAGTGACCCCCTCACAGTAATAGTGCCCCTCAGTGACGCCCTCACAGTAATAGTGCCCCTCAGTGACCCCCTCACAGTAATAGTGCCCCTCAGTAACCCCCTCACAGTAATAGTCCCCCTCAGTGACCCCCTCACAGTAATAGTGCCCCTCAGTGACCCCCTCACAGTAATAGTGCCCCTCAGTGACCCTCTCACATTAATAGTGTCTCAAAGTGACCCCCTTACAGTAATAAAGCACGTCAGTAATCCCTTCGCAGTAATAGTTCCCCTCAGGGACGCCCTCACAGGACTAGTATACCTTGAAATAATAGTCAGATGCCAGTTCTACATAGTGATAGTGAATACAGCGCAGTAACCTCCAGCGATCACAGGTGGCATCTCCTCTGATTGGCATCATGCAGTTTTCCCATACTGCCATGAAGACTTTTCCCAGTAACTCTTTGTCTCTGCACACTATCTCAATCCTGCCACTACCCTCAATGAATTTCTCAGTAGCCCCACATAGTATTAGTGCACCTTCAGTGGTCCCATAAAGTAATAATAACTCCTATGGGGCCCAGTCTTACTAATAATACCCCCCACTAATTTATAGTGCCCTTTGTGGCCCAATAGTGCTCCCCTCTATGGCCCTCATAGTTCCCCCCACTGTGGCCCCTGTTGTTACACTTTCCCACTACTGGAATCCACTATAGAAACACTCCTCCTCAGCGGCTCTATAGATAGGCTGACCCCTCCCCCAGGTCCGCCACACTGTACCCAGATAGGAGCTGTGGGATGAGTCCCCCCATGCGTCCACAGCACTGACAAAGCTTATTTCTAGTAGCTGCACAGGCAGTGGGTGGCGGGACGTTCAGCAGGGCTCCCGAGATGGCCGGACAAACCCTCAAATTGGACACTGTCTTGCCTAATGACAATTTTTTTAAAGAGGCTGTCTCGATTAGAAATCCAATTTTTGCATACCCCATAAGGGAATTCTGAATTGATAGAGGGGGATCTTCTGTTCAGGGCCCTCATGTATGAGTGTACAACTGCTATAAAGCACCCAGCTCCTTTGTGCATTACACAGACATTGATTGCAACGGGAACTGTGTAATACTGCATTTTCCCTGTGGGGGCACTGCAGGGAAATGAACAACCTCCCATCTGGTTTCTCCATAGATTACAACTGATCGCTGGGCTCCCAACATCTGGAAATACTGTGATTTGATTATCATACAAGACAACCCCTTAAGTAGGTTCGTTTACAGCCAACAAAGTGCAGATTCATACAGTCGTTTTATCTTGGAGTTGGGAATAAGAAACATGTCGTTCAAAGATCTTAGATACACAAGACATTCGGATACACATCGTACAACGCAGCGAACGTGTGTCTATTCCTAAATAACAGAACATCAGGTAAGATTAGCTCATCTCAGGGACAAATAAACCGCGGCCGTCCATCTGCTATTTTATGATGCTTTGTAGAGTTTATGTTTGCAGGTCTTCTACCTGCGATGGTTAATAGCAAAACGTTACGGCACATTATATACACAAATGCTTGTCTACTGTATATTATACACACATAAGAGATTTACACCCGTATACCCACAAGTACATAGATATACACCAGTCAGCCATAGCCGTAACACCATCTGTCTAGTATTAGGTAGGTCCCCTCTGGTCTCTGAGGTTTGGACTCCACAAGACCACTGAAGTGTCCTGTGGCATCTGCATAGGATGTTATCGGCAGAGCCTACAAGTAAGTTACATAGTAACCTAGTATGTTAGGCTGAAGGGAGACAATGTCCATCCAGTTCAGTCCAGTTCAACCTCCATCCCTTGTTGATCCAGAGGAAGGCAAAAAAAACCCCAATGAGGCAGAAGCCAACTAGCCCATTTGGGGGAAAAAATTATTTCCCGACTCCATAATGACGGTCAGACTAATCCCTGGATCATCCCCTAATAGTTCCTACCTGATTGTAAGACCCGGAACTATAACCCTGCTTGTCACCTAATATCTATATCCTGTAATATCATAGCGCTCTAGAAAGACATCTAGTCCCTCTTAAACTCCTCTATGGATCCTGCCATCACCACGTCCTCAGATGAGAGTTCCACAGTCTCACTGCTCTTACAGTAAAGAACCCCTTTCTGTGTTGGTGATGAAACCTGCTTTCCTCTAGACGTAGCGGATGCCCTCTTGTTACCGTCACAGTCCTGGGTATAAACAGATCCTGGCAGAGATCCTTGTATTGCCCCCTCATGTATTTATACACAGTTATTTGGTCGCCCCTTAGCCGTCTTTTTTCCGGGGTGAATAATCCCAGTTTTGGTGCCTCTCTGGGTATTCCAGTCCCTCATTCCATGTATTAGTTTAGTTGCCCATCTTTGGACCCCCTCCAGCACTGTAACATCCCTCCTGAACACCGGTGACCAGAACTGTGCGCAGTATTCCATGTGAGGCCTGACAAGTGCCTTATATAGTGGGAGGATAATGTTCTCACCCCTCGCCCCTATAACTCTTTTAGTTGTGATCTCCATAGATGCCATTATGGGATCCCGATGCTATGAAGGGGGTAGTTGTTTGTATAATGTTAGGTCGGTGGTACGTGTCACATCCACATGATGCCAGGAAGCAAGTACTCAACAGAACATTGCTGGAAGCATTGCACGGCCTCCACTGGCTGGTCTTCTTTCCATATGGCAATCTCTTCCCCAGGTAAGTGACGCACATGCTCCTGGCCATCTACATGCTGTAAGAGAAGACATACACGTTCCTGGCTGTCTTTCTCCATTGCTCTTTTGGCAGTGGAAGGGGTCACATGGGTACACCGCCCAATACATAGCGAGCTGTGATGCCCGGTGTGATGTGACACCATCAGTGATGTTATCGGTAATTTGTCCTACAGTTACTCTTCTGTGGGATCAGACCAGATGGGCATCCTCACTCCTTGCACACATCAATGACCCTTGGCCGCCATAGCCCTGTTGCTGGTCACCTGTTGTCCTTCCTTGGACCACGTTTGGTAGGTACTAACCGCTGCATACCTGGAACACCCCATAAGATCGGCCTCTCTGGAGATACTCTGACCCAGTCGTCTACACATCACAATTTGGTGCTTGTCAGAGTTGCTCAGATCCTTATATCTGCCCATTTTGTCCCGCTTCCAAAACTTCTCGAACTGACTGGTAACTTGCTGCCAGATAGACCCCATAATATTTCACATACAGGGGCACCCCGGATAGCTCACTGGGGAGAGTCACTGATTGGTGTACAGGAGGTCATGGGCTCGAACCCCAACAAAAGTGATCACAAGGCAAACCGAGACCGCCATCTCAGGCAGCAGTCTGCAGGACCTCGGAGGGGCGGTGGGCTGCCATCGGCTGGTAATTGTTCTTTACCAGCCATATTAATGGACGGTAAAACCTTATATGCCAGCTAAAAGGCGGCCAGGCAGCAACTCAACAGGCATTTCACTAACCCAGTCTGCAGCGACCCTCCAGCCTCTGTTGCTGAGTCTGTGCCCCCCATTGCTCAGCATCAACTGCAAGGGGGGGGGGGCACTATTAGCACTGGAACCTCTATAGGGGGCACTATTACTACTGGAACCACTATAGGGGGCACTATTACTACTGGGGACACTATTTCACAGGCAGCATACAGGCATGGAGCACCTCTGATCACACAATATATATCATCCCAACAGGCGCCATTGTTATTAGTCAATCAGCATTAATTACTTTATTGCTATGGCTGGTTCCTGTATACAAGTACAAATATATACATAAACCTACATACAGACACATTCATGCGCTGATAGACAAGACCGCCTACACAAGTGCACAGAGATCCATAGACATAACGATCACATACCTCTAAAGACAAAGATAGCGCAGCCCCCTGCTGAGACCCGCTCAGCCCGGCAGGGGGCTCACAATTTTATCAAAACTGAAGAACCAAAAAAAGTACAAGATTATATAGAAATAAAAGAATTTTACATATAAAAGCATTTGTCAGGAGGCGCTGAGCGAATACATACAGGAGCGACAGAAGAACATATACAAATAGCATCTAAGAGGCATAAACAGTTTACTACATCTAATAGCAGTGACATATGGAAATGACAAGCAGCACTACAGAGGAATTAACCCCTGGCTGTTCCTATTCTGGCTTAAAGGGCCGGCATCACCATTATTCCTATTAGTGTTATCATATAATACATTGTAGGCATTACGATGCAGTATATACATTACTGGGCACCTAATAGCCAAGTCTACTAATCAGTGCGCTCACATATATGTGCAGTAATTGTACCCCTTAATAAGCTCATTAGGAGGCATGAAGGGTTATCCAGGCAACTGGAGATATCAGGAGCGCTATTAGCTGTAGTCATGTAGTCTTGGCCAATGTACCCGCTCTTCTGTTATCACATAGTGTGACATGATCACAAGGTAGCGCTGATAGGGCGGTTGTATTGTGTTTGTACTTTCCGTCAAGCCGCACTCTGTGCAAAAATGGTTTACTCTATGATACGCCTATAATGCGAATGAGCAGCAAAATCTGAAGTGAATCCACAGCCAGATACACGTTTTACAGATTTTGCTCCAGATTTGCAGCAGATTTCACCCTATTCTTTACAAAGTGCGTACGTACCCCATTGGAGTTTCTCCACTTTGGACAATCCCTAATCATTAGAAGGGTCCCTTGGCAATAAGCTGATTACAAAGTGTCCTCCTGCTGGGCTTCCCAGTGATCAGCTGTAATCGGTGAGGAAACCCAGCAGTGTTCAATTTTCCTGCAGCTCCCCCACAGGACAAATAAAACATTGCACAATGCATATTCTTTAGCTTGACTGTGTAATGCAGAGCGACAGATGCCCTCTACAACTGCTCTCCACTCTGGCGAAGAAACTAGGATCCCGAATAGTGTTGAGTGAACTTTTGAAAGTTTGATTCTGACGGTTCGACGAACTTCAGTAAACAGTTTAGTTCGAATCAAACCTTCACCAATACGGCTAAAATAATTATTATTATTGGTGCTGGCGGCTGTCCTCCTGTGACTCAGCACGGTTACCTTACAACATCGAGACCCTTGGCTAGAATCTGACCAAGGACAACATCTGCATGGAGCTTGTATGTTCCATATACACCAATAGGTGAATACAGATTGTGAGCCCCAATGGGGACTGGAAATTTCAATTCAAATGTACCCCCATATGGTGCCAATAAAAACAGTTCATCCTGCAAAAAAACAGCCCTCACATAGCCCTATCAACGGAAAAATAAAAAAATTATGGGGGCTCGAAGATAGTACTACATAAAAAACTATATAAATGTGGTATCACTGTAAGCACACTGAACCACTGAATAAAGGTGACACGTCATTGTTAGTCAACTGTCACCCCACCCCCCACCCCTCCCAAAATGCAGTAAATGTTTTTTTTTCTTTTCACCCCACTTAGAAATGTTTTAAAGTTTTCCCATAAATTACATGGTACGTTAAATGGTTCCCTTGGATAATACAGCTCATCCCATAAAACAAGCCCTCCTGTAGCTGGGTTACCAGAAAAATAAAACACATATGATTTTTTTTGAAAGTGGGAATACCAGAACTACGGAATGTGGACACAGGAGCGTAGGATTAAAGTGACCCTCTGGTTTTAGAATAAAACTCTGTCCCAGGAACGGGGAATAGGGGTATATATTAGTGGTAGCTGTTCTTCTCAGCCATCCCTCGGATCTGCCAATTCCAAATTTTTGGCCCTCCAATATGGCTGACATAATCTTCACACTACATAATCCCCATAGGGCATTGTTAGACTACTAATGCCTTATACCTGTTTTTGGACCACTTTGCCGCCTGGCTCCCCCACTTCCTATCCTGCGAAATTCCAACCCTCATCTTAGGTGATTTTAACATCCCCACTAATGACCCCAACTCCCCATCTGCCTCTCAGCTTCTTTCACTCACCTCCTCCCTTGGTCTCTCTCAACTCACAGCCTCTCCCACTCACAGGGATGGAAACACTCTTGATCTGGTCTTCCTCCGTCTCTGCTCTGCTTCCAACTTCACTCACCTCCCTCTTCCGCTCTCAGATCATAACCTCCTCTCTTTCTCTGTCACGCTCCCTAACATCTCTCCAGACCCACCTACCTACCGTACCTACAGGAACCTTAAGGCCATTCACACCCAGGACTTTGCTGAATCCCTACAGTCCTCTCTGTCCCCCATCTCTCTCCTCTCCTGCCCCAACCTGGCTGCCGCTCACTACAACAACGCTCTCAAACATGCCCTGGATGAAGCGGCGCCCCCCAGGACCCGAGCCATCCGATGTAGAACACGGCAACCCTGGCTCACGCCTCAGACACATTTCATCCGGCGCTGCTCTAGAAGTGCTGAACGGCTGTGGAGGAAGTCGCAAACGTCCGCAGACTTCCTCCACTACAAATTCATGCTCAGAACCTCCAACCTCGCCCTCCACCGCGCCAAACAAGTCTACTTCACCTCTCTAGTCTCCTCACTATCCCACAACCCTAAACGGCTCTTTGATACTTTTCACTCCCTTCTCAGCCCTAAACCGCAGCCCCCGGTGACGGATCTCAGTGCCGAAGAGCTGGCTGCTTACTTCAAAAAGAAAATTGATGACATCCGTCAGGAAATAACTTCCCAATCCCAGACTAGCCCTGACCCTAGTCTTGTCAGCACTGCAGCTAGCTCCTGCTCACTGTCTGTACTCAGACCAGCGGCAGAGGAAGAAGTCTCCAAACTGCTCTTCTCTGCTCGCCCCACCACCTGCGCTAGCGACCCCCTCCCCTCACACCTCCTCCGTTCCCTCTCCCCAGTGGTCATCTCCCATCTCACCACTATATTCAACCTCTCTCTGACCTCTGGCATCTTTCCCTCTTCTTTCAAACACGCCATCATATCCCCACTGCTAAAGAAGCCGACTCTTGACGCGACTGATGCTGCCAACTACCGACCCATCTCTAACCTCCCCTTCATCTCCAAACTACTAGAACGGCTGGTTTACTCCCGCCTTGTAAGCTACCTATCAGAGCACTCTCTCCTAGACCCCCTACAGTCTGGCTTCCAACCTCAACACTTGACAGAAACTGCCCTTACAAGGGTATCCAATGAGCTACTGACAGCCAAATCGAGGGGCGATTACTCCCTCCTGATCCTCCTCGACCTCTCCGCAGCATTTGACACTGTTGACCACAAACTCCTCCTCAGTATGCTTCGCTCTATCAGCCTAAAGGACACTGCCCTCGCCTCATTCTCCTCCTACCTATCTGACCGCTCTTTCAGTGTCTCCTTTGCTGGTTCTACCTCTCCTCCTTTTCCCCTTGCTGTTGGGGTCCCCCAGGGCTCGGCCCTCGGCCCCCTTCTTTTCTCTATCTACACAGCCCCTATTGGACAAACCATCAGGAGATTTGGCCTCCAATACCACCTCTACACTGATGACACCCAGCTATACACCTCTGCCCGTGACATCTCTGCACCCTTCCTCCAAAACATCACCGACTGTCTGTCCGCTGTCTCTAACACCATGTCCTCTCTCTACCTAAAACTAAACCTCTCTAAAACTGACTTACTGGTATTTCCACCCTCCACTAACCGACCTCCTCCTGACATCTCCATCTCAGTGTGTGGCACCACCATAACTCCCAGACAACATGCCCGCTGCCTTGGGGTCATATTCGACTCTGATCTATTATTTACCCCCTACATCCAATCTCTGGCCCGAACACGTCAGCTGCACCTCAAGAACATCACAAGAATCTGCCCTTTTCTCACTGTGGACACGCTAAAAACGCTTACTGTTGCCCTCATCCACTCCCGGCTCGATTACTGCAACTCGTTGCTGATCGGCCTCCCCTGCACCAGACTCTACCCTCTCCAATCCATCCTGAATGCGGCAGCCAGGCTCATCTTCCTGTCCAGCCGCTACTCGGACGCCTCTGCCCTGTGCCGGTCACTGCATCGGCTGCCCATCAAATACAGAATTCAATTTAAACTCGCTACCTTCATCCACAAAGCCCTCCACAGTGCAGCGCCCCCCTATATTGCCTCCCTCATCTCAATCCATCACCCAGCCCGGGCTCTCCGCTCTGCTAACGAAACCAGACTGAGCGCCCCTTTAATTCGAACTACTCATTCCCGCCTCCAAGACTTCTCCAGAGCAGCACCAGTCCTCTGGAATGCACTACTAAAGGATACCCGAGCAATCCAGGACTCACAGAACTTCAGGCGTGCTCTAAAAATGCACCTCTTCAGGGAGGCATACCGCATTCCCTAAACAAACCCCTCTGTGCCTGATAACATGCTCCCTGACCTACTGACTGCAATCCCTGCTAGCCATCATAAACCGCTCCTGCAGTCATACCGTTCCTGCCGTCACATGGCTAAATGTCTGACCATTGTCTATGTGTATAACATCCCTCACTCCCCACCTCGCCATACTGTGCACATCTCCAATCCGCCATACAGTGCACATCTCCACCCCGCCATACAGTGCACATCTCCAGCCCCTTTACCTTCTGTATCCCCCCATTACTTGTAGTATGTAAGCTCATTGGAGCAGGACCCGCACCCCTATTGTCTCCATCAGCTGATTGCTATGTAACCGCGGTTCTGTAATGTTTGTACTTTTGTCTTTCTGTATTCCCCCTGTCTATGTAAGCGCTGCGGAATATGTTGGTGCTATACAAATACAGATTATTATTATACTTACTTTCTGATTGGCCAGTGCTGTTCATGTGATCAGCACTGGCCATTCAGGGAGCAGTGCATAGTGTGAATTAGGTAATAAAAACCAGTAGATAGGAGGGGCGGCCGAAAAGAACAACTCCAAGTAATACACCCCCCTGTCCTTCAGTCCGGGGACAGAATTTTCCCCGAAATTGGAAGGTCACTTTAACTATCTCATTGTATAGTAATGTTACTAGGTCATCTAATGGCGGGGCCGGGGGGGGGGGGGGGGGGGGGGGAGGGTAAACAACTACTCCAATGAAGATTGTCCCATGGGTAAGAAGGGCAGAAGATAAAGTGGAAAGCATGTTGAGAGTTATTAACATAAGACCTGGGTGGGGAGAGAAGGGTTGAGGATGAGGTGAGGGTCGGACACTGGATTTGCCTGCACCCCCTCAATGGGCTGCTGAATTAGCAAACAGGAAATAATATAAAACAGAACAAACTGCAGCATTGGATACATTGTATATAGAGAGACCTTTCACATATTTCTATTCCAGTCGGACATGGGGGATTTAGTTAATGCATTCTTTCTCCAACAATATTACTTTTGTAAAAAGCAAAAACACTCTTTATTCTACAGGACCAAAAGTGCACCTTTATTACAGAAAATGCTGGTAATGGCTCTACAGAATGAGAAGGATTTAGGTAAAGGTTAAATTAATTGAGGGGTTTTTGTATTGAGTTTACATTTCTGTTGACAGATATTTCAGGCCGGGCCCAAAAGTACAAATTTGTGAACTGAAAAAACAAACATTTTATGGTTCGAAAAATAACTCCTCTCCTCTGACAAAGTCACCCACAGTGATCCCCCTCCCTTCTCCTTAGGTGAAACTCATACTGAAGTTGAGATATGGGGAGCTGTTTGTTGGGGTGTTCACAAGTGCCTTACATCGAAGAGGGCCCCCAATGGGTGTCTTGGTGTTTGCTTCCACGCCCTTTGCATAACCTGGGACCAACTCCTTGTTTGCTTACAGTTCTTTTGGAGAAGAGTGTCCCTTTAAGCAACCCTCCAATTTTGGAACAAAATTCTGTCCCGGGCCTGGAGGGTGGAAGGGGTACATTACTTGTAGTTGATCTTGTTCTGCCAGTTCCGGGTACCGTTTTTGGGCAAGATGGCCACCTCTACTTTTTAATTACTCTGTGCTCATTAGCCAATCGCAAAGGAGGTCTAGTGCATCGGTAGTCCTAACACTAGCAATACACAATTTAGTACCTTAAAGAAAGGTGGTGAAAATCTTGGCCATCCAAGAATAGGACCAGAAGCGGTGAAAATGAACAATGGCTGACCTAATCCACTACAAATAATGTACCCCCTCCACCCTATGGTTCCGGAACGGAATTTTGACCTGAAACCAAAAAGTTCCTTCAAAGGGGTTTTCCAGCCGTTAAAAAAACTTGTCTCAGGACAGGAAATGGAATAAAAATAAACTATCCATTGCGCACCCTTCCACTATGTCTCCAGTCCAACACCGTCCCCTCAGCTCTGGTTCCAGCTGAAACAGGAAGTGATGACATCAGTGGTCATGTGTGCATGAACAGCATGTGACCAGTGAGGTTATCCCATTGGCTGCAGTGGTCATGTGACCAGTGAGGTTATCCTATTGGCTGCAATGGTCATGTGACCACTGAGGTTATCCCATTGGCTGCAGTGGTCATGTGAGCAGTGAACGACACATCATTGCTTACTGTTTCAGAGGAGACTGGCTTGGCTATGCTTCACCAGAGGAAAAGTGGAAGGGGAATATTAATAATCTTATTTTCTTATATGCCATTCCTGCCCTGGAGCAGGATTTATTTAAAGGTCAGAAAAGGCCATTAAATGTTGTTGCAACCCAAAAGCAAAGGGGAGAACTAATCAGGGCCGGTCCCCCTTTCTCCAAGGACCTAATAGCAGTCACATGTTCTTCCTCTACAGTATGCACATCCTTGATCATCACAATATTCGATTGATTTATTTGCTACTGTAGTGCTTGTAATATGGAGAGATGGGGTGCAAACACTGTGGTCACAATAACTAAACCACTCACCACAATGTCAGTGGTTTAATTATTGTGACCGCAGTGTTTGCACCCCATCATAGGCAGCAGTGTCAGAAATAAATCAAACAGCTCCCCCCATATCACTGGGAATATTGAAGTAAAGTTGTATCGAATTAAGGCACCAAGGCGAAGCCTCAGGGATAATAGCTGCAGGTCTGGAGGGTAATCAGGGACAAGTCAGGAGTCAGCAACAGAAAGTCTCGGTTTGCAGTACAAATGGATGAGGCGGGTAACGTAGTCAGATAGAAAGCCAGAAGTCGGTACCAGGAGGTCTTGTCACAATAGCTGAGGAGCAGGCAGAAGTGGAGCTGGATCAATCAATGCTGGGGAGCAGAATAATAACGCACAAAGAGAGTAGCAGTGCAGGCTTTTATAGGCAGTGCAATCAAGGAACAAGGAGGCGCCAATCGGGAAACAGGAGCAGAAGCCAGGGACAAGAACAAGGTTATGCAAGGTAAGTTATCCAGTATGCTGGATGGTTCACTGGGAAGAGTTACTGACTGGTGTACAGGAAGTCGTGGATTCAAGCTCTGACAAAAGTGATGCTACATATGATAGGTCAAATGATAGGTCAAAGACACATGGCTAAACATTTTTAAGTAAATGTCCCACTAAGCAGGTGTTAAGTAGAGGTGGAGCTATGACAACCACTGGTTCATTTTCATGCACTCATTTTTTGTCTTACTTAGCAATTTGAACAACAGGATTGGGATCTTATGAAATTCCATGAGATCTGAAAAACATAAACAAAAACTAAAACGGTAAGACAGCAAAATGATTGATTTGGCCATTAAGTCCAGGAACCACCCCCGAGGGGTGTTAAATAAAAGATGTAGCATTTGCACAATTCGATAGGGGAATACTCTGCCGGCTCTGTTAATCAAAGGGCAGTTTCTTCCCAATATGAAACCCTTTGCCGACACAATTGTGTGTATGTAACACTGCGCTTACAATGTCAATGGAGTAACTCAAAGAGAACTGTGAAAGGAATACTTCAATCTAAGCCATCAGGCTGCAAGATAGGTGTTGTTCCCATGTTTCCAAGAATGGTCCGCTTACCCTATTCTCCTATTCCTGACTTCCACAATCTCCATACACTTCAATAGGGGGGCATACTTCTTCTCCTGATAGGTAGGACCCCACATCTGGTATCTACACATAAGAAACATGGACACATTTATGACATAGCTTACGGAATAGGATGAGAATATCCCTTTAAATAAGATGTGCCATAAAAGTCTGCTAGATGTCGGTCTCAGGACTGAGACTCACGTCTATTTCCAGTTCTAGCCCCCAATTTCCTCGGACCTGGTTGAATGTGGTGGCCGAGGTTATTTGGAACTTATGGAAACAGTTGAGAAAGCAGCATTGTGCTGTTACCATAACTCACGTAGAATTCAATTAATTGTACTATGCTGTCTAAGGGCTCAGTCACACAGGCGCCCATCTGCCCGTGTTTCAGGACAGGAGGACGGCTGCACCGGGTGTCGGCCGAATCTACGAATGACCGGCTCCATTACCAGCCATATGTTCTTTTTCCGGCAGGTGCAGAGATTCATCCGCACTGCCATCTTCCCGTCCTAAAACACAGGCGGATCGGCGCCCGTGTGACTGAGCTCTAACAAAGTTACAGAAGCAGTGTAGTGCTGCCCGCTTGGCTGCTTCCCTAAGTACTGACTGGCCACGACATTCAACTGGGCTGGGGGCAGTGAGGGTCAGAACTAGAGATCGGTGCAGGTTCCAGAGGTGGGACCTGCATTTATCAGACTTTCATGGCATATCCATGGAAAAGTCAGAACGTCTCAATTGAGAATACCCCTTTAATGGAGCCACCTTGGCATTTAGGGGGTGTGGCCTGTACTCATGGGTGGGGTTTACATTAAGAAAATGTCCATGGCCTATAAAGCACCCCCCATCTAATGTCTCTCTGACAAGGATGCTTAAAAGTAGGCATGTATGTATGTAAGCGGCTCACTCTTAAGAGGTCAATACTACCTCTGAAAGGATTTGAGCTGTGGCAATAGAGCACCAAGATGGCTGCTCCATCCTGAACTGAGCATGAGCACTAAATATTTGCTGATTGGCTGATGCTTTGACTATAAAGGAAGAACCATTTCTTGCTGTTAGTGAGTTGAGGAAGAGGGAGGTTCTGGCCGAAGCGGTGAGAGGTAGCAAGGCACAAGAGAGAAGTACAAAGAAGCTGCTGGCTGGAGAACAGGAGACCCGTCCAGCAACTACTAGATGATGGAGAAAAGCGCTCCCTACCCCCCAGACAATGCTGTGGGATCGCTGGGGTCAGTAGAAGTGGAAACGAACTGTAAGTGAGGACAGCCTCCTGCTTTTGGAGTCAGCAATAATTAGCCAACAGGCCTACTGTGGGAGTCAGAAACTGCACCAAGGGAATTGGACTGTTAACACATTTCTGTAACTCAAGCTTCCAATCATGGGATGAGATATAAAAGCAGCTGCTTGAGGAGTGCGGAAGATGCAGATGAAAGAGATGCTGCAAGTTCTGTTCTATAATCTGCATTTCTAAGAGACTGTTGATAACAGCGAAGTGTTAATGAAATTGTTTAGAAGGTGTAACTGCCTTATACTTGATAGTGAGCCATATCTATAGAAGCTAAGAGAAAGTTTAATTGCTTTCTTCATTCATATTCCATTGTTCATTCTCATTCTTGTGTTCTTCTGCTACATTGTATCCTGCAGCATTACGCCTCCACCGCGATACGTATGCTAACTCCTCTTACAGATGGACCCACATTTGGCCTCGTACGGGCACGGCATTGTCCGAGTTATAGAGAGCCACTAAGACTCCCTGACGGAACTTTACAGGATCTTATGACAAACTATTAAGAAGGCTGCCTTCAGATCAACTAAAGTGGCAGAAAATCGATGGCTTCGGACTTTACTGATCTTCAATATTTCAGAATGGGAGAGCCCGACGTGAGTGTCTGCAGCCGGCCGGCTCTGTATAGTGTTAGCAATTTTAGCACAGCAACGGACGAAACATAAACCCATCAAATCTTTCCAGAATGTACTGGAGTTTTATGTTCATAATTAAAATCTAGTGGTGCCGCGCAGCCGAAGAGCGGCATACGGGTGCCACCGCTGGCAAACGCCTGCATTTAACTAGAGCTGCAGTATGTGAGTGTACGGCGGAGTAATAAACGCTGCACTCTCGGCTTCTGGACTCGCTTTATGGTGCTCTTTAATTTTAAGAGGAGGCCTCATGACTTGTAAGTCCCTCGGAACCGTACGCTGCCATTTACTGAGGTCACAAACAGGTTATAGCTGTAGCGCTACTTTCCGATTAGTTGAGCCAGTCACTGTAGTGCATGAGTAAATCCACAAGTGGGTTAATAACATGCAACATGCCTATAAAACTAGGTAATGATGTCTTATTGTATGCACAGTACCAGTAAGCTGCTCTCAGCAGTTCAACTCGACACCAATGATGTGTTCACAGTACCAGTAAGCTGCTGTCAGCATTCCAACTGTTGGCATTGATAAGTAGGAGTAAGCTTGTTGGAGCCTCCATTCATTCCCCTTTCAACCTATTTTGACCTTCTACAGCCATTACGAGTGTAAAGGATTTCACCAGTGTAGTGGCCCAGAGCTGGGGTGTCTTTAAAGTAGATGTAAGTCCGTTTTGTGTGAATTGTCTTATGTGTATTTGTGTTCTATGTAAGTGTTAACAAGCTTTGTTGTGGCAAGTCTGTCTTACCTAACTTGTTTGTGGCAGTATAAGAGTTGTGGAGAAGTTAGGGGGAGGAGCCTAGAAGGTAGTAAGTAGTAGAGATGTAGTTGGTGGAGGAGGACGTGTCCGCGGGAGGCTGAAGCTCGCTTTAGCTTCTGCCTGTGCAGAGCCGTGGGCCTATCTCATTTACCGTGGGATGTTTTTCCCCTCACTGGGGACTGAAGCTTAGAGTAACGGTTCCTGCTATGACAAGTTGGGAGAAGTAACTAGCCGGAAAGAAGAGGCAAGAGTTGTGTGTTAACTCACTGTGTCAGGAGTATACCCCCGGGGAGTGGCTTACAGATAACATGGACTGCAGACACCTAGATTACGGGGAGGAAAGTGATGCCTAGAGGAACATGTGTGTGAGTAAGAGAGTGGGAGAAGGAGGAAGCCTGCCAGAAGTGTTGTGTCCGAGACAGTCGTTTGGTTGTATACTGGAAAAATCAAAGCAGGCTTCTGTGAGTAAAGGAAACCATGTACCTCCGGTTTGAAAACTATCACTTTGTTTGGGAACTCTTTTATTTGACATCAAGCAACTGTTTTGCTTGAAAAGAGGCACTGGCGTCACGTGAACACACTGTTAGGACTAAGTACTATTGTGTACATCTACCTGTTCTTTTGCATTGCGCGCAACTGAGCTGGGTAATGTTGCGCCATTGTTGAGGAGAGATCACAGAGCCACCCGTGACAATTATCTTTGAGAACCCCGTGGTGGCCAGCCACCTATTGAATGACAGCTGAGAGCTGCCTCTGATTGGTCACAGTGCTCAGCCAATCACAGGGAGCCCTTTCAGCAGATGGGGATTTTAAATCCCCGCCTGCTGAAAGCACTTCAGAGCAGTGCAGGGAGAAAACCCCGCTGGATGAGTCTGAGCCCCGGCAGCTGCAGAGAGGTGAGAATATATATATTTTTTAATTTTTACACATTTTAGGGATGATTTTCAGGGAAGCGCTTATATTTAAAGCCCTTCCCCGAAAATTACTGCAGGACTTGCCAGCAACCCATTGCTTTCAATGGAACCGGCTGTAGCTCCATTGACCAAAGGTGAAACCCCTGGATGTGACAGCATTCAGGGGTTTCACATCTAAGGAATCCCCTGCTTCAGCTGTCACAGCCGCAGCAGGGGATAGCGGGCACCGCACTTTATGTGCACCTAAGCACTGCAAGGTGTGTTTTTTTCAGTGTGACGCCCGCATCAGTCATGCAATTTTTTTTACACGTGCTTGTTTGCGCACATAAATTCGCACTTAAAAACGCCCATCTGACTGAGCCCTAATACATTTGCCGCACTTTACTTACAGCGGTATATGAAAGACTGCTCTATGTAAATATGCCCCATCGTATACAAAGAAATCTTTCATTGTTGATGACGGATTTACAAATAATTGTGTTGAAGCTAAGAAACAATAAAAAAAAACAAAAATAAAAAAATCTAAAACCATAAGAGAAAAAAAAAAAAAAAAAAAAGTGGGGTAACACACAGATTGGGGTCCACATCTCTTGCCCTGGGAGGATTGTACCCTGCAAACACTTCTGTACTTCGTATGAGAACATAACTGGCCGTTTTCTGGAGTCTTTACTGCTAGTATAATAGCATTTCCTCCACTTTTCATCACTTCTTGCAGTTTGTTGATGCTTTGCAGGCAAAAATTTGGAAAAACTGCACTTTTTCATGTGAATGGTGCCAAGCTTTAATACCAGACAGAACCATGGACAAAGGTGGTGCTGTTACTACAGCGAGGAGGAGCCGCCCTCTTAATGATGTTTTCCATATGATTGTTCTAAGCTGTGATTTGGCTCCGTCCAATAATTTAGTTGTTGTGTCTAATCATGTGAATTCTGCTTCCGAAATATGTCCTCTGGTGTGTGGATGTTGGCAAGAAGTAGTGAGTCGGAGTCAACCAGCCATTAAGGATTTCCTTGACTCGTGCAAAACACGGGGTTGACAGCTGTAGGCATTTGTTGGGCATGTCAGCAAAGAGCGGCAGAATTGGCACATTTGTTTTGCCTTGCTACACCAGAGCTGCAACAAATGATTGTGCATCTAGAGGAGCCAGACTAGACGAATCAAAGGGCTACAAAGAGGGCGATGAAACGCCTGCGGTAAAACATACAGGATACATGTAATAGTACTGTTTAGGTAATTGTCAGGAGATAGCAGCACTTAAAAGAGCCTTCCAGTTAAAGGAGTAGCACTCTATTACAATAAACATATCTACTTTCTTCTAAAAACTGTGCCCACGTGCCCACGGGACGAAGATATAGTTAGGCACAATCAGCAGCGTATGCAAGGGCAGAGGATAAACTTAAGCTGCTGCAGGACACATCGCAGCTCGGTGCACAGCATAGCCCAACTCCTCCCCCAGCTCCTCCTCTCCCATGCTCCTGTAGTGAGTGCAGGAGACAGTGGGAGGAGTCAGGCTAATGCTATGCATCAAGTCACAATGTGTCTTGCAGCAGTGTAAGAAAGTTTGTTCCCTGCTGAACAGTTCCAGGTGTCAGGGGAAGCTGTGGACTGCAGGGAGCACATAAGGCAATTATTAGTTTGGGGCGGCACAGTGGGGTACTATTGCTTTAAGGGGGCATAGTGTGGCACTGTTACTTTGCATTGGTACAGAGTGGCACTATTATTTTGAGGGAGTACAGAGGGGCGCTATTACTTTAAGGGACATTATTACTTTGAGGGGTACAAAGGGAGCACTATTAATTTGAGATGGCACAGAATGGCACTATTACTTTGATGGGGCACAGAAGGGCATTATTACTTTGAGGGCGTCAGATTGGAACTATTACTTAGAAGGGGTACAGTGGGACACTTAATTATTACTGGATACATTACTTTGAAGAGGAACAGATGCCACTATTATTTTGAGTTGGCATACAATGACACTTCTTCTTTCAGGGAGCACAGAATTACACTATGACTTTGAAGCCGCACAGAGGTACATTATTACTTTGAGAAGGGAAAGAGTGGCAAGGTACAAAGGGGTATTATTATTCTGATGATACACAAAAGGGCATTATTAATTAGAGTGGCTCGAAGTGGAACTTTTAATTGGAAGGGGCACAGAGGGGCATTATTACTTTGAAGAGGAATAGATGCAATTTATTTCGAAAGGCAACAGTGTGGCATTATTGCTTTGAGGGGGTGTAGAGGGGGCACTATTACTTTGAGAGGGCACAGCAAGGTGTTATAGCTTTGAGGGGATACAGAGTGGATCTATTACCTGGTAGGAGCACAGAGTGGCATTATTACCTTGAGCTGCCACAGAGTGGCACTGATACTATGAGGGACCGGATAGGGGCATTATTCCTTTGAGGGGGCTCAGAGTGGATCTTTTACACCGAAGGAGCACAGAGGGATATTATTACTTTGAGGGTCTCAGAGTGGAACTATTACTTAGAAGAGGAACAGATGTCACTATTATTTTGAGGGCGTACAGAAGGGCACTATTATTTTAATGGGACACAGGACTGTGACAGTAACAAGAGGGCATTCTCTATTTCTAGAGGAAAGCAGGTTTCATCACCAACACAGAAGGGGGTTCTTTACTGTAAGAGCAGTGAGACTGTGGAACTCTCTGCCTGAGGACGTGGTGATGGCAGGATCCATAGAGGAGTTTAAGAGGGACTAGATGTCTTTCTAGAGCGGAAGGATATTACAGGATATAGACATTGGGTGACCAGCGGGTTGTTGATTCGGGTCTTGGGGTCAGGTAGGAACTTTTAAGCGTTGATCCAGGGATTATTCTGACTGCCATTATGGAGTCAGGAAGAATTTTTTTCCCCCCAAATGAGCTAAATTGGCTTTTGCCTAATAGTTTTTTTTTTGCCTTCCTCTGGATCAACAGGGTGGGGGGGGGGGTGAAAACAGGCTGAATTAGATGGACATTGTCTCCCTTCAGCTTACTATGTTACAGAGAGGCACAATTATTTTGAAGGGGCAGAGAAGGGCATTATTTGTTTGAGGGGCTCAGGGTAGAACTATTACTTGGAATTGACATGGAGGGGAATTATTATTTTGAGAGGGCACAGCGGGGCACTATTTTAATGGATACGGAGGGGTGGGGTTAAAGGTGTGACCTAACTAAAAAATTGCTACCTGTGCTGCAGGGATTGTCTTTCTTTCATTACTTGAAAGTTGGGCAGTATAACGCGGATGCTCTCCTCTGTAATTCTCTACAACACCCATAATGCCTGTTCTCTTCCTCGCTGCATTGCAGATTGGGGGAGGAGGGCCCCCGTATCCTCCGGATAGCTTTAGCTTGTGATTACAGGACACTTATATACTTTTGATATGTCATAAATATCTCAGATGGTTTTGTTGCTGTCCTTGAGAGTGGTTCAGTGTGACAATATGGCCCTCGGGCTACAAGAGATTGTGCTGCTCCGCACTGTAATAACTATCAGCACGCAGGGGTAGTTTGCAGACTTGAAATTAGGAATTAGTAGATTTTTTTTAGCATCTTTTAGGGATGCGCCGTATATAGCGGGACTTTGCTGATGCATCATAATGAACTGTTAGAGAGCTGTGCAGGAAAGGGAGCGCTAACTGCAGTGTGTCCGTGTACTGTAGGACGGCACATGATGGAGCCTGGAGACAGCAGATTAAGCTGCCCAGCGAGGGCGCCGGGGTGATTACGCCGCTACGGCTAAACTGCCCTATGTGGAGTTTGTGTTTCCTAACAGATTGTGTAATGCCCGCAGGAACTAAAGCTGCAGATTGGGCCCGGATATTGCGGTAATATACACTATTGTGCTCTATCTCTTTATATAGGTGCAGTTATTTAACCCTTTAACGCTGCAGACCTTTTTTTCTTCCCTCGTTTCAAAGTCCTAACTTTTTTCTTTCTGTGGCATCGCAGCTCTTCAGGGCTTCACAAGTTACACTTTTCATTAGTATCATTTAATGTATTGGAAAACTTTTAACGGGAATCTATCAGCATTTTTTGCACCCGTCACTGGGAGCGCCATAGCGCTTATTCAGACTGGCGTATGTGGGCCAGGTTTTCACACCCGGCTGATATACACTGCCCCTGCAGGGGGAAGAGGCGGGACAGGCCAGGAGCTCAGTGCACTGCTCCCATCTTGGCCTCCCTCCTCCCCTTGCAGAGAGGGGCAGCGTATATCGGCCGGGCGTGAAAACCCGACCGATATACACACGTCTGAATAAGCACATAAGGTAGTGCCTGTCGCACTGATTACAGTGATATGTCCGTTGTGTGGATGTGTGTAGTAGTTTTGGAGAAACTTGCATTTTTTTAGTAGCAGCCGAACACAGAAGTAGTCCTCCCTATTCATGAGCTGCAGGCTAGCCACACCCACCGCACCTTCCAGCCAATGATTGACAGCTCTCTCTCTATGTATTATAACAGGAGAGCAGGGTGTGCAGGACTAACCTGCAGCTCATGCATATCCAGGACTACTACAAGTAGTCCTCTATCTATTTACTGCTACTGATAAAATGTAAGTTTCTCCAAAAGTCCTGCACAGATCCACACAGCAGACGTATCACTGTAATCAGTGTGACAGGCTGTACCTCAGGCCTCCTTCACACGGGCGACAGTGATATTGCCAGGAGTAAATCGCAGTGATATAGGAATGGCGTTATGTGCGATACCGCTGCATTTTCTTGCGGTGATTTTGTGCAGCTACAAAGTTGCGTGACTTTGTAGTGCTCTTTTGCCAGGATTTGGGGGACCTTGAAATATAAGCTGTACCCCAAAAATAAGCCCTAGCTACATAAAAAAAAAATTAAAACAAATGCATCACCTTGCAGCCGCTGTCCGCTCCGCCGCACTTATCTTCAGTCTTCAGGCAACGATTCTTGGTCAGGGGTTTGAAAAACCCTGCATCCAAGAAGCGCTGCCTTTGATTGGTTCTCAAGCTCCGCAGCTCAGCCATTCAGTGAGTGGCTGTGATTGGTTCATCGAGCACTGGCTCTGATTGGCTAAGCTGTGGAGCTCGAGAACCAATCAGAGCCAGCGCTTCCAGGAGGCACTGACAGAAAACTTCAAACAAGTGCCAGGGACCTGCAAGAAGACGTGCGGCGGAGCGGACAGCGCAAGTTAGGTGATTTATGGTGTTTTAATTTTTTTTTAATGCAGCCAGGGCTTAGTTTAGGGACAAACAGGAGGACTTCCTACTATCAAAGTTGCATCGCACCAAACAAAAACCAGAGCGAAACATGGGCTACTTTGCAAATCGCGGCAATTTTCAGAAACCTGCGATTTTTTTTTTCTCGCCATACATTATTGCTTCTCATAGTGATCGCAGGTCATGGCAGGTGCGGATACCAGGCAGCCTATTGGCCCCCCACATGGCGGAGGGGCAACACACATCACAGAGGGGGGGGGGGGCTTCCCTCTGTGAATAGTTTACATACACCAATTAACATTGATTGCGGTATGTAAGAGACGCTCAGAAGATCTTTGTGTATTTTCTTCATTTTATTCCTTGACTTTATAATTCCAATTCCAGGAATGCCTTCGGCAGGCGAGGAGTCGGCGTTGTCTCCCATCGACTCATATCTTCCCATCCGGTCTGTTTACAAGTGTGTGGCATCCATCCAACCTGATCAGGGACACAAACTATCAGACGATCGCATTCACTTCCTCCTGATACTAATGAGCCTCTGAATGTCAGCGCTGATAAATGAGATTATCGTTATGGGGGAAGCTTCTTCTTCGTCTTTACAGCTATGTGTTTAAAGCTTCTTGTAGCAATAACGCCTTGGGGTGTTGTGCAGTCCTATGTAAATAATGCTTTATCACTCTATGGGTCTTCTTAGATGAGCAGATTCTCATTTAAACGAGCGATAGCGTCTGCACGGAAATTCTGCCCCAAATCTGCCCCGTGTGAACCTGGTCCTACTGCCCCACAAACCTGAACACAAGAGGGGGGGGGAGGGGGGGTGATAATTGGCATTAATAGAGATATTACAGTGCATCTATCTATCTATCTATCTATCTATCTATCTATCTCTTATCTATCTATCTATTTATCTATCTATCTCATATCTATCTATCTATCTGTCTATCTCATATCTATCTATCTATCTATCCATCTCATATCTATCTATCTCCTATCTATCTCCTATCTATCTCATATCTATCTATTTATCTATCTATCTATCTATCTCTCTATCTCTCTCTCTATCTCTCTCTCTATCTATCTATCTATCTATCTATCTCCTATCTATCTATCTCCTATCTATCTATCTATCTATCTATCTATCTATCTATCTATCTATCTATCTATCTATCTATCTATCTATCTATCTCCTATCTATCTCCTATCTATCTCATATCTATCTATTTATCTATCTATCTATCTCATATCTATCTATCTCCTATCTATCTATCTCATATCTATCTATCTCCTATCTATCCATCTCATATCTATCTCTCTCCTATCTATCTATCTCTCTCCTATCTATCTATCTATCTATCTATCTCCTATCTATCTATCTATCTATCTATCTCCTATCTATCTATCTATCTATCTATCTCTTATCTATCTATCTATCTCCTATCTATCTCCTATCTATCTATCTCTCTATCTATCTATCTATCTATCTATCTCCTATCTATCTATCTATCTATCTATCTATCTATCCCATATCTATCTCATATCTATCTATCTAAGAGGGGACACCCACTGGCGATTTTTTTCTATCTTGCGCTGCGAGAGCAAGCGAAAATATTCGCCTCGCAGCTCAAGAAAGACGCGGGGATGAGACCGGGATATCGACAGTCTTTGTAATGGGGCCAGCGGCAGCAGCACTAGCCCCATTGAAAAGATAGGGAAAATACTGCGGACTTCTGCCACAGCTGTGATAGCTGTGACAGAAGTGCAGCATGCTATCCTATTGCGTTCAATGGGATCGGCGCTGCTGCCGGTCCCATTCAAAGCAGTGGTTTGTGGCAAACCCTGCAGTATGATTTTCGGGGAAGGGCTTGAAATATAAGCCCTCACCTGAAAATCATCATTAAGTGGTAAAAAAAGGAGAAAAAAAATTACTCACCTCTCCACCACTCAGACGCGTCCTCTGGCCGGCTCCCTGACACTGCTATCCATCAATTTCAGCAGGCGGGGATTTAAAAATCCCTGCCTCCTGAAAGGGCTGTGCTGATTGGCTGAGTGCTCAGCCAATAACAGCTAGTGCTTAGCTATTGGCTGAGCTCTTAGCCAATTACAGCTAGTGCTTAGCTATTCATTCATGGCAATGCCGATCCTATTGAAAGCAATGGGATAGCATGCTGCAAGTCCGCGGTATTCTCCCTATCTTTTCAATGGGGCTAGTGCTGTTGCCGCTGGCCCCATTGGAAAGACTGGCGATATCCCGGCGTCATCCCGGCCTTTTTCTCGCGCTGTGAGGCGAGTGTTTTCACTTGCTCTTGCAGCGCAATAGAGAAAAAGACGCCAGTGGGTGTCCGCCCTTATATAGGGGTGTTTCTCAGTGTAGCAGGTAAAGTCCCATGATCTTAGGTTTAGATGTTGATGAAAGTGCTATTGGTGTATCTTCAGGCTACTATCCTGGGGCCGAGGACGGACAGAGGTTGCGCTGCTGTTGCTTCTGTTTGAATAGGACATGATCGGCACTTTTCAACTCCTGAATTTGAAGAATGAGTGTTTTCATATACTGGCAACAAAGTGAAAGGGAGAAGAAGAGAAACACAAAATATTTAGGAAGTGGAAAAAATTGCATCAAAGAATGTTTATTCCTTAATTACATAAGGCTGGGCAACTCTCTCCAAAGGGCAGCGGCAGAGCAATGGCATTCAGAGCAGTAGCCTAATGTGGAACATATTTGTTAGCAATGAGTGAGCAATAATCCGACGTCATTTAGCTGCAAATGTCAGCGGGGCACAAAAAGGCTGCTGGAAACCTATAATGGCAAAATTAGAACTGTTACGGTGTACCACCCTTGATACGCCAGCCCGGATGCCCTAGATCTCACCCACAACCCCTGTCCCTGCCTGCTTGCCTCCACTCCTGGCTAACCCCAGGCGGGCAACTGGGCGGCGATCCCTACTCTCACTAGGGACCGGAAAAGGGACGCTGGCGTACCTGATGGAAAGGGTAGAACACCGACAGAAAAGGCAGATAAAAATGACCAACACGAACAATACTAAGCAGAACTGAGGCGGATGGAAAAACCTGGCGGACAATGGCAAAGCATAGCAGACAAGATGACAGAGGCAGGAGACCAACAGAGGCAGACTAGCTAGCACACTGAGGGAAACCAATAACTGGCAGTGATTGCAAGTCTCTGCTCAATCTTTAAACAAAAGCCTCCGCCCAGGGATGGAGAGAGGGAGACAGCCAACTCCCAACAGAACATAATAAAAGGGAGCTCGTGCATGGCAGCTGCGCTCACAGGTGTGCACGCCACCAGCACCGCGCCGGCCAGGCACCCGCACCCTGACCGCGAGACCCCGCACACCGCCGCCCCGGGAGGACCAGCAACCGCTGCATGGTAACAAGAACATTTTTGAAAAAAGCTTGAAAAAATTGGTTGCCGTAGGGGAAGACAAGCGTGAGATATTCTGTATAAATGATGAGTTAAAGGGGTTGTCCAATGAAGGCAACTTATTTCCATAAGCCCTATCAGAACTTACAGACCTCGTAGAAGGGATCCTCTGTAATAATGTAATAACATCTATCAGACAAAGCAAACAGGTTCTCTCATTGGCAGAGCAGCCAAAAACTACTGTGACCAGTGGCCACCTAGAGGGATGAGGTCCCACATTAATTACATGGTGGTGCTCCTTTTTACTAATGGTGCCGCAAAGGAGGTTTCTATACAGATTAGTATCCTATTACTCACTGAGGACAAAGAGAAGCGGTCCTATTCATTGGGGCCACAGAGGGGCATCCTATTACTCATTGGGGACACAGTGGGGAAGTCCTATTTATCGGGGCCACAGAAGGGACGTGTTGCTCATTATGGCAACCGAGGGGTGTTATTACTAATTGGGGCCCCGGAGGTGGTCTTACTACTTAGTAGGGCTACAATAGAGGCACTATTACGTAATGAGACCACAGCAGGATCCGCTGAGATATCAGCTGATGGTTCAGGTTAAATCTAAAAGTGTTTATTAAAGCAATTATTAACCCCTTAAGGACACGGCCCTTTTTTTCCTCCCCCCTTTTAAAAAACCATAACTATTTTATCTTGTTATTTGTATAGCGCCAATTTATTCCACAGCGCCCTAAGGTAATTTAATTATTACCCCCCACCAAGCTGGGTGCTCATTTCACTGACCTCGGAAGGATGAGTCAATCTTGAGTTGGCTACCTGAACCAAGGAGGGATTGAACTTACAACCTTCAGGTAATGAGCAAGTGCATAGGAGTGCATGTCTGCTACCTTAACAGTCTGCACCACACAAGGCTACACATTGATGTAGATGTCTGAGGCTTGTTTTTTGTGGGGTGAGTTGTATTTTTCAGTGGTGCTATTTAATATACCATATAATGTGCTGAAAAACTTTACAAAAATTTTAAGTGGAGTGAAATAAAAAAAACAACTAGACGTTCGGTGGGTCCTGTTTCTACGGCGCACAAACTGCAACAAAAATGACCTGATAACTTTATCCTCCGGCTGGACTTGGTCACAGCTGCCTCTCATTCACGTGATTTTCAGTCACGCTGTGGCCATGATACGGCTGACTGGAAATTGCAGCACCCGTCTGAAGGAGCCCTTAGGTTGTTGCATAGCTGGCAGGCCACATAAAATGAGGCGGCAGGCCAGATTCGGCCCGCTGGCCTTGTGTTTGACACGTTTGCTGTACACCATTGGATAGCACACTTTTGAATATCACAGTCCATTTATGGTTTCCCCTGGCCAGGGATAAGTAGCTCCATCGGTACTGCTCACCGCTGAGCTCACCCTCCTCAGCAACTTAGTCTTTCAGAATCTTTAGTTAAGCAAATAACAAATCCGGCTGATGAGAATAACATTCACTGCCCGTTGTGCAATGGATTAACGCGCCACCTTTAGGCAGATGGATGAGTCCAACACAAATCTATTGGAGATGACGGGGGTGGTACTCACAATCGCTCACACCTCCAAAACCTAGCTGTTCTGGTAGTTGCTGCCAGTCTTTGCATCACCGCTGTTGACCTTTATCCTGTTGGAATCTCAGGCAATTGGGGGACTAAAGTCTCCTCCAGCGCCAGCTGAATCAGTCTGGATTATATCTGTAGGTGAACGCTGCTTCAATCACTGGGATCTTCCTCTCTCGGGTCCAGCTGCAGGTCAGCTCTGCTGCAGCTCTCACTAGTTGAGTCTCCATTTTCCTGGACTCCCTGAAACTACTGAGTCACACCAGAGGCCAGGAACAGCCGAGTTTTGGAACTCCAACTAATAATGCCATGTTTTAGCGAACCTTTCCAGAGTGTCTTTGAGAGAAGCTGTAATGTCCTACAAGGATGTCACTTTTATACCCAGCCTTTCAGCCAATCAATGTGCAGCTAAGGTTCTGTCAGTCCATAGCATCAAACAACAGAGTGAACAAAGTCATGTGACCTCTCTGTGAAGGTCCTGTCAGGGACACATATAAAGTACAGCAGTAATCTTCATACATAAACATTAAACCTATTATATAAGTGCCACATCCACATGAATGCAAGGACTTAAGTACCCTGCCTCCACCGTCTTGTCTCCTTTCCATAATGCATCCTTGTGCCATCTCTTCCTCAGATACGTGACGTGACCGCACCCGGCCATCCTCATGATGAAGAGGAGATGTGATTCATCAGGGCAGGCCGCCATCTTCATTGCTCACTTGTTCAGTTCTGATGCCCACATGCCCTTGTAGGCATTTCAGTGGTGAACAGGGTTCAACATGGGCACTTTGAGCAGTCTCTGGCTACATTGTGAGCTGCGATGCCCGGTGTGATCCAACACTTTCTATCATCGCCAGCAGGGACTTTATCAGCACTTTGTGGGATTATGCCAGTTGGGCGCCCGTCACCCTGTTGCTGGTTTACCGATTGTCCATTTTTTCTGCTTCCAACACGTCAACTTCAAGAACTGCCTGATCACTTGCTGCATAATGCTGTTTATTACCCCAGCAGATAGTCAATGTCTTCATGTCAATCTCATCGATTTTTATATTATGGCTGATCGGTAAATATAGATCGGCCCCGATAGTGATGCAGGAATGTTCTGTATTATCCGCGGAGCCGCCGGCGTGCGCCCAACGCACTGACTAAGAATACATCATGAGCGGTGCTCGCAGGGAGTCAGTAAGGTGTCGGCTCCGCGGCAGACACGTGGCACGGCTCTTAGAGCGCAGAACCAAAGTGGGTTTCTATTTACAGGAACATTCCAGCTCAAAAGTCGAATTTACTGCGTGTGACGGATGACTCCGACGCGCCACAACTGGCAGCTCCTATAGGAAGGCAATCAACGCTGGTGTGAAGCATAGAGGAGACAGTTACCGGGGGCAGCGCCAGCAGGTGGGCACAAGACATAGGATGTGGGAGGGGCTACCAGAGGGGCGCTGCCAGGAGGTGCCAACCCATCACTGATTACATTGGAACGAAATGTGTGATGTGAAACTTATCAGAAGGATCCATTAGGGGACGAGAGGCGGAAGTTCCCGGATTGTCATTCTGAAGATGAATCATCACTTTCATCCTACGGAGATCGTTCAGATACAATGTAACAAACAAGGCAGCTCCGCGAATCACACAACAGGCTGCATGTAAAACATTGTTCCCAGTCACTGACAGCAAGCAGAGATTTGTACAGGATCACATATTTAAATAGAAAGTATGTTGAAATGTGGCAGAGCGGATAAATGTCCTGCGGGCTCCTGCAGACGGGGGATTCTGTGCGTATCTTCGCACTTGCAAAATCGCTTGCGCAAACCGCAGGGGGTAGTATCCGTGACATGCTCTATTTTTGCGCGCATTTGCTCACTCAAGGCACCATATGACTAATTAGATAGCTCAGCCTGTTCAATCCTGTGAACGGGCCCGGCAGCCCAGACAAGTACAGTAGAATGCGCAGACACATGCGCGATAGCTGGCCGCAGCGTCCCTTCATAGCGCAATTATGTCGCGCTGTCACGAGCGTATCTGCACATTTTTTATGTGCAATGCAAGTGCGCATGCGAGGACGGACGTGTGAGCATGGAAAGCAATAGGTTCTCTTACTATGTATTGCGCATGCACATTTTGCCGGCATCCTGTGCAGCGTAAATGCCTCAGCGTGAAAAGGCCCTCCGGGAGCGCCCATACGTTTCAGAAACACAACAGAACATCCACATCGGAGAGCTTTACTGTTCGGACTCCAGCAGGCGAGCGTAAGCGCAAATCTGCTTGTTTCTGTGCAACGTATTTGTTGCCAATGCGCAAATTGTTTGCGCGCAAAAACAAATAATGTGAGCGAACCCATTAAAATGCGTTTTGCACAAGTGCATTTCCGTGCGCGAAATTGTGTACAAATACACCCATGTGCAGACCCCTTGGGGCTTGGACAGACACGCACGTTACTCAATACGCTCACAGCTGCGCAATTTTTTAATGCAGTGAACACGTTTATTTGCGCAGGCACAGCTTTTTCACCCCGCCCTGATTTAAAGGGCTAATTAGCCTAACACGGTGCTGGGGATTGCGGGTATGTGCAGCGTTTAGCGCATACTTGCGCAGGCAGATGTGCGCACCTCCCATAGAGCTCTATGGGGCTCTTTGGTGCGTAAACACACCGGATAGAGCGCGTCCGATTTTTTTTTTCCGAGAAAACAGCAGGCGCAAAAAAAAGAAGTGAGAATGAACACATTGAAGTCAATGGGCTCTATTTCGTACGTTATTCGCGTGGGATTTTGCGGCGTAACACGTTCATCTGTCGAAGCTCTTGAAATGAACGGGATTGAAGTAAATCCTGTTCACATGCAGAAAAAAAAAACGCGGCGGATTTTCTGCTGTAACTGCATTGTTTGGGCTCCTTCAAACGAGCGTAAGCGCAATATATTTGAGCTATGATCAAGGTTGATTTGCACGTGTGCTGCGCGTTGTACTGTACTGTTTTGCGCACGCAGAGCCTGTTCATATGCGCATGCAACCTACCCTAACTTACATGGCTACTTAACCTAACAAGGGCCGAATGTGTTCTTTTTTTTTTTACAGAATTGCACAGTAAATTGCGCATTTTTGTTCGCATTGCAGGCGAATCTGCAAAAAAATAGAGCTGCACAAAAAAAAAGAAAATGCGAACGAACCCACTGAGATTAATGGGTTCCATTCTCTGAGTATTGCACATGCAAATTTGGCGCACGCAAATATGCCCGTGTGAAGGAGCCCTAACTCTAACTTGCGGTATGGCGTGTTTCCGTAACGTGCGAATGCACCCAAAACTTGGTATCGCAGCAATCGCGCTGAGCAGAGGATCATGTGATCACATTATTTATTCTGCATCCTAAACGCTGTAAAAGGAAATCCAAACAACAACGGCAAAAGGTCTTTCTTTTTTCGCAATCGCCCCCAAAACACTAATAGAAGTTACACAATACATTAAATCCACCCCAAAATGAAGCAATTAAAAACTAAAACTTGTTTTGATTTTGACGGAAAATGTAAAAAGTTGCGGCTCTAAGAATAGGAAGATTGACAAATTAGGAAATTTGGTTTGTCATTAAAGGGGTTAACTCAATGAGCGTTGCAGGTACAATGTCCGATGCCGCCACTACACAGGGGTCCGAGCGATCTGCTTCTGCTTCTTACCCTCTGTTGTGGCGCTGACATCAGGCGTTGGAACAGTTGATCGGCTGGGGGCCCGAGTGGCGAAGCCGCAGCCAATGAACTTCTCATGGCCTATCCTGAATAGGAATAAATGGTATTTGTATAGCGCCAACTTATTCCGCAGCGCTTTCAGGTAATTATTACGTATTACCCCCCCCCCCCCCCCACACCAAGCTGGGTTCTCATTTTACCGACCTCAGAAGGATAGAAGGCTGAGTCAACCCAGAGCCGGCTACCTGATGCATGCGGGGATCGAACTTGCAACCTTCAGGTCGTAGGTGAGAGCTTACCCTCTGCACCACACATCAATAGTATTTGTGCTGCAAACCCCTTTAAGGCCTAAAATGGAAATACTTATCCCGATCCTGTTCAGGTCCAGTGGTGAAATCACCTTCACTACGACCGGGTCATGTGATATGGAGCTCTCGTTATCAGTGACATCAACAGGGGGCGCTTACTGACTGGCTTATTTCAATAACTAAAACAACCCCCTTCTCTGTCACGGCCGATGCAGAGGCAGAGGAGGGGGCTGGCTTAGTTATTAAAATTAGCCAAATACCCCTCCGATGACATCACCGACCAAAAAAGTCCAAACCACATGAGCTGGTGGACGGAAATGGAGATGCCAGCACTGGTCGACCCAAACTGATATGGAGTAAGTAGCTCTTTCTGGACTTCCCCTTTAAGTGTTCCCCTTAATTCCATCTGAAGTTCACTTCAAGCATCCCTCTAGTTTTAGGATAAAATTCTGGTACTGTAAGGCGGGCTCTTCTATGCTGATGTCCCTCCAATCCACTGGTTTGCGATCCTGTTTTCGGCTCTCCAAGATGACCATTACAATCTGCTAGCTGCCTAATGCACACTGTGCTCTGCTCTCTGATTGGCCAGCACCGTATTATAACTCGACCAATGCAGTGTGGGAATTAGGTAGTGTGAAGATTGCGTCGGCCATCTTGGATGGCCAAAAACAGGACTTGGAATCGAAAGATCATCGGGAAGGCAGAAGAGATCAAGTATAACATCTGGGTATTCTAACACTACCAGTGCAATGCGAGGATTAGGTAGTTCGAAAGTTGCATCAGCCATGTTGGACAGCTGAAAACAGGACCAGCAGATCAGAGGGGCACAGAAGAGCAGCAGCAGGTAAAATAACTGCCCCTCCAATCCTGGGCACTAGAGAGTTGCTTTCACCACTTGGTTTTTCTATATTTTTCCTAATGGGGAAGATGGAACAATATCTCTGTAGCGCCACCTATTGGAGGGCAGCATTCCTGCAAGTCAATGTCAGACCCTTTATACAGGTCTTTATAACAATGATTGGCAATTGGAAACCAAAAGTCAGCGCCCATCCACAGACAGCTGTTTCTGGGTTTGGCCCCTCATCAGTAGGCTCCTGGCTCGGCTGGTGAGCTGTCCGTGACGCCGGTCGGGGAAGGTATATTTTTCCTAACACATTTCTTCTTGAAGCCTTCTTCCGCCTCTTGTCATGTTCTTCTACATGCAATTGAGACGGTTAATTTTCCTCCGCCGCCGCGCTGCTGTTGCTTGGCGAGGCATGGCACTCACGAGATACGCTAACTTCTCTTAATAATTACATAGGAAGCGGGCAAAGTTCTGCGTAATTTCATTTTTAAATGTCATTTTGATTAAAAAGACAGAGCTTTATACGTTATTAAAAATCACATTTCAGATAAGAGGAGCGGCCGCACCTCTCAGGAAGTGCTCGCAGTAAATGGTTTCTCACTCGAGTCCCCGGATCATCACTTCGAATATTTAATTGTGGGTAGAAGTGATTTGGTGATCTGTCCTCTGTCCTCTGTTAGCCAGCCCAACCTAATGTGGATGACTAAGGGAGCGCTTCCACAGAGCCTTTCACTGCGCTGTGGGATCCCGTCTGGGAGTTACTACACGGGTGCCGGAAACAGAAACCAGTGGGACATTCACGGTCATTAGTGAAATGAACACCAAGGGTCCCCATTATATTCGAGGTATTAAATAACGGAATGAACAGAGATGAGCGAATACACTTGTCTTAGCTTCATGCCCATTCGAGTATTAGGGTACTCGAGATGCTTATTACTCAAGACGAACACCACGCGGTACTCGAGTCAATTTAATTTCCCCTCCCCGCATGTTTAGCGCCATTTTTTAGCGGTAAAGTTGCCCGTGTTATTAGCACTGTCCACTGGCTGTATAGTTTTCTGCCCCTGTGCAGAGCGTCTCACAATACCCTTTCCGTTGGTGGGTTAGAGATAGCCGCAGTTACCAGCACTATCCACTGGCTTTAGAGTCTTCTCCCACTCCACACAGCCTCTATTATCTACAAGTCTCTGTGAGCAGTAAATTACCCCTAGGTATCAGCGCAAGACAGCGGTCACAGCATAGAGCCTCCGCTATCTACAAGTCTCTGTGTGCGGTGAATTACCCCTAGGTATCAGCGCAAGACACAAGTCACAGCATAGAGCCTCCGCTATCTACAAGTCTCTGTGTGCGGTGAATTAAGCCACAGTTGTCAGCGCTGTACAGAGGGGTAATTTATTTGGGCCCTGCTCTATCCTTAATCCGCCATGATGAGGAGTAGGGGTAAGGGTCGAGGACGCGGGCGTCCAAGTGAGGGTGTGGGCACAGGTCGAGTTCCTGGGGGGGTGAATCACAGCTGCTGAGGGATTAGGAGAGAGGCAAGTTCCTGGGCTCCCCAGCTTTATATCACAATTTACGGGTCCGCATGGTAGACCTTTATTACAAGCAGAGCAGGTCCTGTCGTGGATGACAGATAACGCGTCCAGCAATGTATCGACCACCCAGTCTTCTACGCAGTCCCCTACTCCCGGCCTAGGGACTGCAACTCTGAAACCTCTGGCTGCTCCTCCTTCCTCCCAGCCTCCTCACTCCATGAAAATGACATATTCTGAGCAGGCAGATCTGTTCTCGGGTCCCTGCCTTGAGTGGGAAAAAAGTGTTCATCGTGACCGATGCCCAACCTTTGGAAAGATCCCGGTGTCCGGGTGATGAGGCTAGGGACTTCCGGCAACTGTCTCAAGAACTTTTTGTGGATGAGGATGACAAGACACAGTTGTCTGTCAGTGAGGTAGTAGTAAGGGCAGTAAGTCCGAGGGAGGAGCGCACAGAGGATTCGGAGGAAGAGCCGCTGGACGATGAGGTGACTGACACCACCTGGCTTGCTAAGCCTACTGAAGAGAGGACTTCAGAGGGGGAGGCAAGTGCAGCAGCAGGACAGGTTGGAAGAGGCAGTGTGGTGGCCAGGGGGAGAGGCAGGGCCAGAGCAAAGAATCCCCCAACTGTTTCCCAAAGCACCCCCTCGCGGCAAGCCTCCGTGCAGAGGGCTAGGTGTTCAAGGGGGTGGATGTTTTTTAGTGAGAGTGCGGACGACCGACGAACAGTGGTGTGCAACCTTTGTCACACCAAGATCAGCCGGGGAGCCACCACTACCAGCCTCACACCACCAGCATGCGCAGGCATATGACAGCCAAGCACCCCACAAGGTGCGACGAAGGGCATTCACCACCTGCGGGTCACACCACTGCCTCTTCCCCTATGCCACAACCTGCCACACAGATCCAATCCCCCTCCCAGGATGCAGGCATTAGTGCCTCCCGGCCTGCACCCACACCCTCACCTCCAAGTCAGAGCCTGGGACCGCTCACATGCTACCCACACCAAGAATAGCGGGTCCTACCTCGGTGCTGGTATCTGCTGCGTTTTATGCCACCTCCTCCAAACCCTCCCCCTCCCCCTCCTCCTCCTCCTCCACCTCTACCTCTCAATTAAGAATGTGAGCATGTTGCCAGCAGTCGGTAGCGCGCGGCAGTACAGCGGTGGGCAAGCGTCAGCAGGCTTTGCTGAAATTAATCAGCTTAGGTAACGAGGCACACGGCCCACGAGCTGTTACAGGGTCTGACAGAGCAGACCGACTTCTGGCTTTCACCGCTGAGCCTCCAACCGGGCATTATCGTGTGTGACAATGGCCATAACCTGGTGGCGGCTCTGCAGCTCAGCAGCCTTACACATGTGCCATGCCTGGCCCACATCTTCAATCTGGTGGTTCAGAGGTTTCTGAAAAACTACCCCCACTTGTCTGATCTGCTCGGCAAGGTGCGCCACATCTGCACACATTTCTGCAAGTCCACCACGGATGCTGCCACCCTGAGGACACTACAATGTTGGTTTAAGCTGCCAGAGCACCGACTGCTGTGCGACGTGCCCACGCGCTGGAATTCTATGCTGCACATGTTGGCCAGGCTATATTGTGAAATACTAGCTGCAACATGGGCAGCGGAGTGGTAGTCAGCCTCCACAGTTCTTTACAGAGGAGTGGGCATGGATGGCAGACATCTGTCAGGTCCTAGGAAACTTTGAGGAGTCTACACAAATCGTGAGCGACAATGCGGCCATCATTAGCGTTACCATTCCCCTGCTTTGCCTGCTGAGATGTTCGCTGCAAAGCATACTGGCTAACGCTTTGCGGTTGGAACAGGAGATGGGGGATGACAGTATGTCACTTGATAGCCAGACCACCCTCATGTCTATATCTCAGTGCGTTTTGGAGGAGGAGGTGGAGAGAGAGGAGGAGGAAGGGGAAAAGACAGCTGGGTACACTGCAGAGGGTACCCATGCTGCTTGCCTCTCATCTGTTCAGCGTGTATGGGCTGAAGAGGAGGAGGAGGAGGAGGATCCTGAAAGTCATCTTCCTAGTGAGGACAGCAATGTGTTGCGTACTGCGACCCTGGCACACATGGCTGACTTTATGTTAGGCTGCTTTTCCCATGACCCTTACGTTAGATGCATTCTGGCCAACACGGATTACTAGGTGTACACCCTTCTAGACCCACGGTATAAGGAGAACCTTTCCACTCTCATTCCCGAAGAGGAAAGGGGTACGAGAGTGATGCAATACCACAGGGCCCTGGTGGAAAAAGTGATGCTAAAGTTCCCATCAGGCAGCATGTCCGGCGCAGGCAGGGGAACACTCTCCAAGGCCTTTGCCAGTTTTATTGCTCCCCAGCAAGACTGTGTCACCACTCCCCAGTCAAGGTTGAGTCAGAGGGAGCACTGTAAAAAGATGGTGAGGGAGTATGTAGCCGATCGTACCACCATCCTCCGTGATGCCTCAGCTCCATACAACTATTGGGTGTCAAAGCTGGACACGTGGCACAAACTTGCACTGTACGCCCTGGAGGTGCTGGCCTGCTCTGCCGCTAGCGTCTTGTCGGAGAGGGTGTTTAGTGCAGCTGGAGGGATCATCACAGATAAGCGTACCCGCCTGTCAACTGCCAGCGCCGACATGCTTACACTCATAAAGATGAACAAAGCCTGGATTTCCCCAGACTTCTCTTCTCCACCGGCGGAAAGCAGCGGATCCTAAAGATTCTTTTAGCTGCAACAGGAGACATATGCCTCCTCTCTCTAACCTCAAAAAAGGGGAGAAGCAGCTTGGTCTATCCCTTTCGGATCTTACTCCTCCTCCTCCTAAAACAGCATTTTATCACATTGAACCAGCAATTTTTCTGCGGGCCAAAATGCTCTGTTAAACCAGTGTTTTCGGAGGGCTGCTTCCAGGCTCTGTTACAAATAAAGCAACAACGTGCTGCATCTTTAAAAAATGTTTATGGGTTTCACCTACCCTCGCGGTTAAGCAATTTTTCAGGGTACACTTGTACTCTTGGTACACCAATTTTTCAGGGCTTCGCCTATACTCTTAGCCAAAAACTTTTTCCTGCCTTCGCCTATACTCTTGGCAAACAAATTTTTTTAGGTGTTCGCCTATACTCTTGTTACACCAATGTTTGAGGGGTCCGCCTATACTCTTGCTACAGAAATGTTTCAGGGTTCCGCCTATACTCTTGCTACTGAAAGTTTTCCAAGGTTCACCCATAGTCTTGCTACTGAAAGGTTTGAGGGGTTTTTCTATACTCTTGCTACAGAAATGTTTCAGGGGTCCGCCTATTCTGTGGGTGCACAAAGGTTTCCCATAGCGGTGTTCAGCTGTCTGGCACAAAAACACTGACTGACTAGGGCAGAAGTGTGGGCCGAGGTCCTTTGCAGGGTGAAACTCTGCCATGTGTGGGCACTCTGATTTCTTCATGTGTAATACTGTCTTTGAGTTTCATGGGCTCGCCTATGCTGTGGGTGCGCAAAGACTTCCCATAGCGGTGTTCAGCTATCTCGCACAAATACACTGACTGACTAGGGCAGAAGTATGGGCGGAGGTCCTTGGTGGGGTGAAACTCTGCTGTTTGGGCACTCTGATTTCTTCATGTGTAATACTGTCTCTGGGTTGCAGGAGCTCGCCTATGCTGTGGGTGCACAAAGACTTCCCATTGCGGTGTTTTACCTATCTGGCACAAATACAGTGAAGGACTTGGGTAGGGCGCAGAAGGTTTGCCCCATTGTGGGGTTTTGCTATCTGACACCTACACAGAATGAATTGTGTGGGGACACATGGATTTCCCATTTCTATGTAACTCGCGGTACCTTGGCTCACACAAAGTGGAGGCTGGGACCGAGCCTGACCCTGGGCCCGCTCACATATTACGGGTCCTAACTTGGTCACGGTTTCTCAGGCTTATTATGCCACTTCCGCCTCCTTCTTGGGGTCTGGGGATCTGCGTTGGTCGGCATGTATTATCTCTCGTGCTACAAATTACCACAGTTATCCGAGATACTGGATTGAGGCGTTCACAGGAAGCGTAACTGATTTCATAAGACTTTCACAGGGTCACTGTATACCTGTGGTGGCTACTTTGGCGACACCTCTGGCTTCAAACCAATCTTTGGTGTTAGTATGCGCTGCTGCATTGTGGAGATGTGTAGAAGTGCTGGCATCTGAGTCCTCTTTATGCCCACGTTTGTGGCTCCTGACAATTTTGTGACGGAGGTGGCACGGGATTGGAATGATGACCGTACGTCAATCTATCATCAATTCTCATCAGCATTGTGGGCTATCGCCCACACTTTCAAAGAGGGTCACTGCCAGGCCCTGCCAACCCTCTGCAGTGTGTGCCTCTGGTTCCTTCTCATCCAGTACACACCTATACATGGACATGAGGGTGTTGTGGCTATGAAGCGAGCGTGTGGCATGAGGGCAGCTGAACGCTGCTCAGGGAAAATTTTGTGTGCGCTGTGGACGCAGGGTCGTGCGGGGGGTTGGACAGCAATGCCAGCCTGTAATCCAGGAGAAGAGGCAGCGGTGTCACCCGCAGGCAGTGATTGTCCTTGGTTGCAGGTAGTGTGATGCTTAGCTAAGATGTGCCAGCGCGTGTGCCTTGCTAATGAGGGTCTGTCCCAAGTGAATTGCTAGGGGGCTGACCGCCAGGCTCTTGCCCCCTATTTGGCATAATATTTGTACCGGGGTGCCGCAGATGCACCCATGCATGCTGCCCCTGCCATTCCCTATCAGTTTCTGTGGTGTTTCCATCACTTTCTGATGTTTTCAGATGTTCCACACAACCTCCCCCACGCGGAGCATCCGTCAGCCTGAAAAATACTCGAGTCCCAAATTGAGTTCAATGGGGTTCGTTACTGGAAATGAGCTCTCGAGCATCGCGAAAAGTTCTACTCAAGTAACGAGCACCCGAGCATTTTGGTGCTCGCTCATCTCTAGTAATGAACTATACTATAATATAACGGAAAGGAGCCCTTGTCAAAGGGAAATCAAAGTGGTATCAATTTCATTAAAGGGGTTTTGACATTACAAAAAAAAATCAATACTTACCTATTTCTTCCCCGTCAATCTTCTTACCACATCTTCTCATCACCGACCTTCTCCTGGCTCCTCAGGTCATGTTACCTCCAGTCTCGGCAATCTCCTACCGGTCACTAGTGATGTAGTGTTCACTGTCTAGCAGGGAATGACGAATGCTATGCCAAGCTATTGCCACGACTGCGCATGCACGCTGTCTTGCGCCAATAGTACATGAACATTCACGGTGAGACAGCACGCATGCGTAGTCTCAGCAGTAGCCTGGCATAGGATTCGGTATTCCCTGCTAGGTAGTGAACACGACGTCACTAGTGACTGGATACACCTGCAGGAGGGAGAATGCCAAGAATGGAAGCTACATAACAGGAAGCCCCCCCACCTCCCAACATCCCCCATAGAATTAGGACCTGCCCAACTGTATACATGACAGAAAAGATACAACATGGATGGTGAATAATTTTATTGGGGAGGGGCTTATTAGGTGAAGCTTCTCCTTTAACCCCTTAATGCTACAAGACGTAAGTTAACATCCTGGCTGCAATCAGGAGGCTAGAAATCGGCACACATGACGGGGCGGAGCTACGCGATGACGCGTAGAAGGGGGCGGAGCCAAAACGCAGCTGCTGCCGAACAGACCAGAAGGCAGAAGACCCTTCTGCGCAAGCGCGTCTAATCGGGCGATTAGACGCTGAAGTTAGACGGAGCCATGGAGACGGGGACGCTAGCAGCGGAGCAGGTAAGTGAATAACTTCTGTATGGCTCATAATTAATGCACGATGTACATTACAAAGTGCATTAATATGGCCATACAGAAGTGTATAGACCCACTTGCTGCCGCGGGACAACCCCTTTAAGGTATGGATGACATGGCAAGGTGAGTATTAGTGTGGAGCGAACCAACAGCCAAAACAGGAGAATCCTGAGGAAGAAGAGAAAGGGAGTAAAAAGAAGGAAAAAATGTTTTCCTTCTATCTCTGCCTTCTTATTTTTTTCTTCTTTTGCTTCCTTAACTTTGCCTTAGAAGCCCTCCTTGCTGAACTCCGAGTGTTATGCAGAACTTTTAGGGCTCTAAGGGCTTAAATAGATGGGTGTGACTTTGTCCCATTATGTGGCCTCAAATATCACGGCAGCATAAGAGGATTTCAATGGTTTTGTTTTCATTAGCGGTATTTTCGCTCGTTAATAGGGCTATTTCACATGAGCATATATCGGCCCGCCGTTTTCACGGTTGGCCGATATACGCTGAGATCTGATGCATTGGATTCCAATGCATCAGATCACATGACCGTATTCCTGAGACTTAAAAGCACCCGGCCAACCAATATAGCATTTTACGTCAGGCCTAAAGATAGTCCTGGAACTATCTTTTGGGCCAGAACACGTCAACCGCTGCGAGGGCTCCTATGGGAGCCAATGACAGCGGACGGAAAGGGGAGGTGGGAGGGAGGTGACTGCTAAACTCCCTCTTCTCTCCGATTGCAATGGGAGGGGGCAGGGTGGAGCTAAGCTCCCACACCCTTTCCGCCCCTTGTCCACAGCCAGCAATAGGAGGTGGCAGAACGGGTGGCTCTGCCCCTGTCCCCCCCTACCACTGAAATCAGCCGGAGGGGAGATGAGAGGAAGTGAGCCGGCGAGGGGGAGGGAAGGGGCAGCAGCAGCATGCATTGGCATATGTGCACCAGGGCCCATGCCGTCTATAAGGGCGCACAAACATTAGATTTGTGCGTCCGTTCACAAGTTTTTACACCTCCCATCGTAGTGTATATCGGCCGGCCGTGTAAAGGAGCCCTGAGAAAGATAGGGCAGGACCTCTTTTCCCGCACAGAGTTTGAATGGTATGAAAAAAACTATCCCTGGTTCAAGCGCAACTTCATTCCCTAGCAGCGAGCATAGTTGTGCATACGCCCATCTGAAGAGGCCGTTAGATACTGTTATATACCGGGTTTAGAGGGATTAGTGAAGTTCCAATTTAGTTTGAACTAATTTTGACCGACCGGAAAATCAGAAAACTGGCTGAACTAAACTTTTCCTAAGTTCGCTCATCGCTACTAATTATCTATCTGTTCAGTAGTCCGGTCGTAGTTTCTCTGTGTCCACTTTGTCACTCCCCATTGCTGACTCCGCTTTTCAACGGTTTTCAAGCTGTTTTTGAACCCGAGGACCAGACATAGCTGCCCTTAAAGGGAAGCTGTTAGGTTTCTAATGGCGCTTGGGCACTAAAATCACTGAACGACTTTTACAAAACTTGCATTTCAAAGTTTACAGCATGTGGAAGAAATGAGTGCAGTGTGACTCATTAATATTCATGAATTCACTGCTAACCCCACCCCCTGTCACTGATTGGCAGGTCTTTCTTATTTACTGTGCAGAGAGACCTGTCAATCAGCGACATAGGGTGGGGCGAGCAGTAATATATGAATATTAATGCGCTGTATTGGACTCCTCTCTGCCACTCGCTGTGAACTGTGAAATGCAAGTTTTCTAAAACTCCTGAAGTGATCAGTAGAAGCGATAGACTGCTGAGACCAGCATGTCTGTCACTATGCTGGAGTATAAACAGCCCGAGCCCAAGGCACTATTATCAGGGTCCCTTTGGTATTAGTGTATCTTGACGCCACCAGGAAACTAGTGGTTTGATAGGAGGAACGCCCCTGTGACACCCCCAGCTCCTGATAGGGTCAAGAAGCAAAGGTCCTGTAATTGCCTAAATTGCATGGGGAAGCGCCGTACTCAGCAAGTGAGGAGTGCTCGGTGTGTGTAATGGCCGCTCACCTGCTGCGCTGTTACATCAGCTAAGTGGCTGTCCCCTGTCCTCCCAGGTGTTCTACTGCCTCAAGTGTCTGTGGGCCAGCGGCTGTGTCCGCCGCTGCGTCCTGCGTTATGGCGACTGGGGGTAAGGAAACGGATGGGGGAGGGAGTGCTTTCAGCGCCGCAGGCTAAACCATATCAGGGCGCTGTGGGTTTCCTCATGGCCACCCCAGCTCAGCAGTGTAAGGCGCATCGTGCTGCGTTGTTGTATTCTGCAGGCGGAGCGGGGATTTTAGCGGCGGCATTGCGCGACTCCTCCTGGGGCTCGGAAGTCATGGAGGTGCAGCCCTCCATGCTTTGCAGCGGAATAACTTGTTGTGGCCGGCCGCCGGTAAGGTCTATTGTCCTGCCCTAAATAGCAACACGCTCTCTTCTTCAAGGCAGCCGACAGAGAAAACGGGGTTGCAGCCACAGCCTCTGCTTACTCGGCTGCCAGGACCTGCAGCACACCCACCTATTCCAGCCAATCAGGTACGGGGGGCGTGAAACCCCTTTCAATCTTGACTCCACCAGGACTTCCTGGTGGCATCAAGATACACTAATATCGATCCCTTTAAAGGGGTCATCCAGTTTAGAAAACCCTTTTTTATATATCCTATTACAGAATTCAGAGTTAAAGGGTTATTTCAGACATTTAACCTCTTATAGTATTAATGATCTATCATCCTCATAGGTCATTAATAGTTGATACGGTGGAGGTCTGCTGCTCAAGACCCCCAGTGATCAATGTATCTTAGCCCCCCGCACTCACTGTAGCAGGGCCGGACTTCCATATTGGGGTAATAGAAGGCTTCTCTCCCATTGAAATCAATGGGAGCTATATCTTCTCTAGCATCTCCTACTCTGACCCCAATGTGGATCAGCTCATCGATAGGTCAACATCATAAGGAGTCAAATGCCCAAAATACCCCTTTAACTCTGAATGCTATAATTGGGCATTTCAACCCTTGCAGTATTGATTACCTATCTTTAATAGAGAGCGGTCCTCTGTTCAGGATGCTCATTACTTGCCTATGGCGTAGAGCAGCTATAAAGAGCGTCTCGCCCAGGAGGACCTATCCTGTCCTGCATTACACAGTCAACCCCCACTGATGTGAATGGACACTGTGTAATGCTTCATTTCACCTCTGGAGGTGCTGCAGGGAAAATTTACACTTAGGCCACTCTCACACATGTGTGCTTTTTAATGGCGGTACAACGCTCCCAGTGATTTCAATAGGGCCTTGCAGACCTGCGCTCAAACACAGCCTTTTGTAATGCTGTGATTTTCGAGTGCTGCCTGCTCTATTTTGCACTTTTTAATGCACTTAATCATCCATCAGAACAATGAAATACATTAAAAAACGCCGTGACGTCCTCGAAAACGGCTGTAAAAATGGTGGCGTTTTGCCAACACCGTTTGTGACAGTGGCCTTAGGCTGGCTTCACACGCACATATATATAAATGCAGAACGGACGCTGCTTTTTGTGAGGATCGGCTTTTCTATATGGATGTAAGGCATGCGCACTACACAATACGCACTGATGCTCCACCCATTGAAATGGCTAATTAGTCTAATGAGTCCAAGATGTGTTCTTTTTCTGCGCACTTTCACAGCGTTTCCCGCACGCTCCTGCACGCTTGGACTCCTATGGGTTCTAATCACTCCATATTGTACTCACACATTTGTGTGCGCAAATCTGCCTACGTGAAAAACTTGTTGTTGGTTATCGCCAGAGTTTACAGCTGATCCAAGAGGACTCTGCAATCACCTGGTTGTCAACGACTCTTCTAACAAGTAGGGATTGCCCAACGTGGAGACCCCCTGTAACAAATGGAGCAGCCACTATCATGGCCACATCACAGCCCACCATCACTTCTAGACCAGGGGTCCCCAACTCCAGTCCTCAGGGACCACCAACAGGTCATGTTTTCAGGATATCCTATGGTAAGAACACCTGTGGTGATGTCTGAGGACCAACAATAATTACATCACCTGTGCAATACTGAGGAAATCCTGAAAACATGACCTGTTGGCGGTCCCGGAGGACTGGAGTTGAGGAACACTGGTCTAGACCACCCTGAGAAACTTTAGGAAATCCGCTGAACTTCAAATTTGGTAGAAATTTTTTAAAAATGCCAGCAGGATTCTTGGCTTTCTCGGTGTTGAGGAACGGTCTGCGATTTCCTAGTCCTGAAGGAAATAGGTTAAGTCCGACCCGTGGAGGATCCGCCGTCTATCTGAACTTTGAATCCTGTTTTGCTTAATGTGATTAGAGATTGAATTTCAGCCCCATCTGTACAAAATGCTGCTAATCCTTTCTTACAGTTGTGCACAGACCGGCAAAAATGATATCTTTCCTTCTGGAGCCCCCAGAGGGTTAAACGGATCTGATGTTAACCCTTTCAGCTTGGTTTTTGGATGCCACTGCTTGCATGATCTACCTGCGTGTCATTTGTGCACCAGAAGCTGCTTTAATGTCCTTGTTTGAAGCACCTCCTGGTCCAGGTCAATAGGACATCTTATATATTAACCCCTTTCTGCTCCGGGACATAAATGTACACCCTGGATGGGAAGCAGTTCCCTCCCCAGGACATAAACTTACATCCTGTAGATGGCGTCCCATCCTCAGCAGGAGGCGGCTGTGACGGTCAGACGGCCTCCTGCTGCAACAGCCGGGATTGGTGGAAACACTGATCCCGCTGTTAACTCCTTACATTCCACAACCAGTGTTGATTGCAACATATAAAGAGTTCACAGAGGGAGGGCGCTCTCTATGATGTCATCAGCCCTTTACTAAGTAATCATGGAGGGCCAATGGGGAAATGAGTATAATAAAAAAAATCACATAAAGAAATGGTAATAAAAAACCTTTTTATGGCACTTTTCCTTCATTAATTAAAAGAAATTACCCCCCCCCCCCCCATATGTTTGGTGCAGTCGCATCTATTAAGACCCGTAAAATAAATTGAACATTCCTTTTATTCTGCACAACAAACATTGTAAAAAAAAAGCTAAAAAAAAAACAGACAAGGGGGTGTGGCTTAGGCATGGTGGAGGCTCCTTCCGGAAGCTCTTGACCTGGATGCCGCGGCTCCTCAGCTACTACAATCAGCTTTCACAAAGAGAGCTATCCAGACACGGGGGGAGAATGGGAAAGGGGACCGGACGCAAGAGACAGAGCTGCGGCCCCTGCCGGTATTCACGAACGTGGTGAGTGGCCAAGAGCGGTGTGTGCCAGCAGGGAGGGCTCTGCGTGCCGCCTCTGCCACGTGTGCCATAGGTTCGCCACCACTGTCCTAGGGGATTCCATGGGAACCGAATGATTTCTGTTCTGACGGAGAGATACGATTCCTATTTGTCAAGGGGAAATTGGTGGGCCATTCCTTCACCTTTGTGAATGTATTGTAGTGGCCCGGAACAACGGGGCCCCTCCATAATGTATGAATGCATTTGTCTCATGCTTTGTATTGTCAGCGTCTTTCATGTTGCATGAATATGATTTGTATTGCACTTTTGCAGCACTGAATGAGTTAACTGTCAAGTATGTGAGAATGTCTGGGAAATGTATCTTGTTGTTTGTCACGTGATTGGGCTTTATGTATGTAAATGTAAGGTGTTTGCAAGGCTGGGTCTTCTATTCTGGACTCTGCAGCAGGTGGAGTGAGTGGAGCTGCCAAAGACCCACACGGACACGTTCAGTCCGTGGGGGCCGGAATGGGAGAAAGAGAGAGGTAACCTCCGCTTTCCCTGGGCCTGTTATACCCAGGAGATACCAAGGGGATTCTATCACTGAGGTTCTGGTGAAAAGTAGGAAGAGAGTGGCCCGCCAGTGCAGAGTGGAGTGAGTGTTGGGCATGAGTGCTGACCGGTAGGGAGTTGGAGAAGAGAAGTTGTACGGGCCCGGAGCCATACAGGTAACTGAGACTGTAGACTACCTGGTGTACCTGTGATTTTCCTCCCTGTCGCACCACTTTGTGAAGTTTGTATTGAATATCCTGCTGGCATGGATTATTGCTTATTGGACTGTAAATACGTTTTTCACGTAAAGTGGCGCTGCTGACCGTTCCCGGCTTTGCTAATTCGAACTACTGTGAGTGTGGATCAGTTCTTTCATTGCCTGGATTCACCGCGGAGGAAGGAATGGTGGCATCACCCGTGACAACCTAAAGCCCTGGTAAATCGCACCGTGGGTTCCCTGTTTGTAGACCGTCCCTCAGCTACTTGGACGGATCCCGTGCTACCCTCTGGGTGGAAGACGGTAGAGCCCCGTGACAAGGCCCAAAGTCTACCCCACTGTCTCCTAGCAGGGAGCCCGCTCCTCGGACACTGCAGTATATCTACCAAATTCCAATCAGCTGGCCGCCTTAAATGACATTCTAGCAAAGTTGGATGAGTTCTTGGAGGGCACCCTTAGAGTGGGAGGTGCTTTCAGTTTAGCACTTGATCCCCTTTCTGATGTCTTGTGAGGAACATCCCACATAGCTTTCCCTTACGGCAAATGTCCCCTCCAGTCACAATAGTTAATAGATGTCTGGCGCACAGCCCGTCCATCAGGGAGGACTATACATTGTATTTGCCAGTCCACAACATCTATTCACGGCTTGACTACTTTTTTATTAGACATGCGGATCTGCTCCAGATCCGATCCCCTACAATCGACCCCATCACTTATACTGATCACACAATGCTGCATGCCTCACTCGCATCCCCCGCGGCCATACCTAGATCTAGAAACTAGAAAGCATGAAGTTTGCCCAAAAAATTATGCAGCTTTAAGGCATGGAGATAATGTGAAGGCAAAGTGTGTAAAGTACAAGAACCAAGCAAATGTAAGGAGGACCTGTCTCCTCTCCTGATGTGTATTAGTAAATGCTTGAATTCTATGTAAAAACATCATGCTGCAGCATCTTCTTACACCTCTTCTTGCTGTGTAGTGGCCGGAACTCGTAAGTACGGGTGCAACTCACACTGAGTTTAATGAGAGCTGCACCTGCAATTTCAAGCACAGGCCACTACACTGGGGACGGAGCCAACTGCTGTGGAGAGGTCATCAATGGGATCATGGGATGTCAGCTGGGTGTCACAACAGTCTGGGGACTTCTGAAGGCCTCCATGGCTGCCATGACTGTTTGTCTATCAAGACATGCCTGTGGAATGTCTTAATAGAACACTGATTCAAAGATTATTAAGTTACTGGATGAATTACATCCACTAAAAATTCAGTGGGGATCCTACCTCTGAGACCCTCACTGATCCCAACAATGGAGGAGCCCCTATTTTTCAGTGCAGTATCCCTTATTCTGCACTGAATTGAATGGGTTGCTGGTCATGAATGTGCGGCCGTGGCTTCATTTATCTCAATGGCACAGACAGATTGTCGGATCACTGAATTTCTTTCTGCCCCATTGAAATGAATGGAGTGGCCACGGCTCCATTCATTTCAATGGGGTTGATGAAAATAAACAAGCATAGAGCTTGGCTACCTGTCTGCACCATTGAGATGAATGAAGCTACGGCCACACCTTGTGCGACCAGCAGCCCATTCTCAACTACACTACAGATATGGGAGAAGCGATTCTGCACTGTGAAATAACACGTTTTTGTAGCATTATATGGCTATGATAATCACGGCTGCATATCGGGACGAAACAAAAAAACAAAAATTAAAAAAACTGATCCAAGAAGCCGAGTAATTGTCCTAAAAATGAAGACCCCACCACAGAAACCGAGGGCCCAACTGACTCTCCCTAAAAGGCAGCAGGGAGCAGTGGCACAGATGGCACATAATACAAACTACAACTAATAGTGCAACATGAACTGGAATCACAAACAAACCCCCAAGACCAAGATCAGGACTAAAACCTTAGTATATAGGACCTAATTCAGACAAGACTAATACCTCAGATGTGGGCAAAATGGAAACTGCCACAATATGGCCACCACCGGATGGGTGGATACAAGCAAAAACCTGGGCAACCTAAACTGATAAAACTAAAGCAAAAAACGAAACAGGACTTAGACAAGGAACACAGAACCCGATGCATGCAGATCCAAACCAGATAGACAGAACTAGACCCAACCAACCAACAGAACCAATCCAACCAACCCAACGCAACTAACCCAACCAACCAACAGAACCAACCTAACCAACACAATGCAATCAACCCAACCAACCAACAAAACCAACCCAACCTACACAATGCAATCAACCCAACCAACAGAACCAACTCAACCAACACAACACAAGCAACCCAACCAACCAACAAAGCCAACCCAACCCACACAATGCAATCAACGCAACCAACCAACAGAACCAACACAACCCACACAATGCAATCAACCCAACCAACCAACAGAACCAACACAATGCAATCAACCAAACCAACAGAACCAACTCAACCAACACAACACAAGCAACCCAACCAACCAACCAACAAAGCCAACCCAACCAACACAACACAAGCAACCCAACCAACCAACCAACCAACCAACAAAGCCAACCCAACCAACACAATGCAATCAACCCAACCAACTCAACCAACACAACACAAGCAACCCAACCAACAAAGCCAACCCAACCAACACAACACAACCATCCCAACCAACCAATCCAACCCTCTGCACAGCATGCATCCCATAACCAGCATTCAGTAAGGAGATAATGACCAGCGCCCTCTAGTAATCGGGATGGTATTTATGTGCACAGATCTCAGGTGATTGGCTGGCTGGGACAATCAACACAACAGCCAGCCAAATCAAGGCTGAGGAGATGCATAGCACCACAAGACGAGAAGCACAAGCAAATACACTGCGACAGGCTGGGAAGGGGTTAACACACAGTTGTCACTTTATTTGTTCATTTCCAGGAGAAATAAATGAAGAACGAAATAACAGAATTCTGAAAAAAAGATGTTGCAGTGTTATTTCATAGAAAATTCAGGTATTTACCGAAGCCGGCGTGGCATGAGGGCTGACAGCTTAACATGGTGTGCTAACCAGTTGGTGCAGTGCCCAAAAACCCACAGCCAGTTGGGCAGTTAGCAAACCTTAACCCCATAATGCCAGAGGACCTAAGCTTACCTCCTGGCTGCCTGGTACTTAAGGCAACAGGCTGTAAACGTATGTATTGTGCATGACACCGGCCCAGACGCTGAGCTTATGCCATCTGTAGTGGGACACAGCAGTGACTGAGAGCCGGCCTCCAACTGCACCAGCGGGAATCGGTGAGAACACTGATACCTACTGTTACCCCTTACCTGCTGGGATCAATGTGGATCACGGAATGTAAAGGGTTTACAGAAAGCGTGTGCTCCGTCTGTGACATCATTGCCCTGCCGAGATGTCACCGCAGAGGGCCAATGGGATTCCATGGCATGTGATCACTGCCAATAGCGATAATACACTGCAGTACAGACGTACTGCAATGTATTATCACAGCAATCATGTGATCGTGGATTCAAGGAGCTCACAGGGAGATAAAGAAGTGTAAAAAAAGTAATAAAAACCTTTTTTTTGCCCACTCTCCTCTCTTTAAGAAACAAAACCCACATACTCCGTATCGGTGCGCCCTTAATGACATGTACAATACACTGAGCCAACCGAATTATCCTGCACTGTAAAAAACGTTAAAAAAAAGCCAAAATGCCTCTTTTGTTTATTTTGCCTCCAAAAAACGCAATACAAGTGATCAAAAGAGGCGTATTTACCCCAAAATAGTACCAATAAAAACTACAGCTCAACTTGCAAAAAAAACAAGTCTCAGCCCCCTGTCCACGAGCGGAGAATCATCATAGTGCGGGATTCAAATGGTGGCATGCCGCCATTTGCCGCAATTCCCCGCAGTGAGCCTGTCAGTTGGGCTCACCTCAGAGACCGGACGGCTCTCTCCCCCCGCTAGCGATATCCCGTCACGGCCGTGCCCAGGGGGCCTTAATAGGAGTTTCTAATGTTAAAAATGTATCGCATCGCACGAAAATCCCAAGTACGTGAATGTGATAAACAAGGAGGCTCCATAGAGAAACATGGGCGACAAACACCCCAAATCGCGGCTCTATACGGCCTGCAACGATTTTTTTCTAGCAGCATAGCATCAGACAAAACGCATAGGAAACCATTTTGCAGCGCCGTCGCATGGCAGGAACATCACACGATTTTGTGGCCCCCATGAAAGCGGCCTGAGGGTGCACGATCAATGCTGTAAAAAAAACATCGAAAACTATTGCAGAATCGATGGGTTCTTTCTCTCTGCCCTCCAAAAAATGTAATGGGAGTTATAAAAAACATTACATGTACTGAAGACATGGTAGCAATAACAACTACAGAAGACGACTCCTCGTACGGTCATGTGATGGAAAACTGAAAACGCTATGACTTTTAAAAAGTGGAGATGAAAATCCCCCCAAATTGTTGCTTTCTTGTGGTCAAGAAAGGATTGTCGGTGATTAGCGCTCCCTAAGAGCATTTTTAGCCTTAAGGCAGAGTATCGTGGCCATAGGGGTTGGCGATGGCCTGTGATATGTAATACCCAGATGGCTCTGAGCCCGCACCCCTGGCTCAGGAGGCGTGAATTATGCCAACATGTCTCTATTCGTTGACACCTTCCCCCACTGTGGCGTACTTCCTTTTCTCGGATGCTTCGCTCTACACTTGGTGGCGCACTACTTGCTTCGCTCTCCACCTGGTGGCGCACTACTTGCTTCGCTCTCCACTTGGTGGCGCACTACTTGCTTCGCTCTCCACTTGGTGGTGCACTACTTGCTTCGCTCTCCACTTGGTGGCGCACTACTTGCTTCGCTCTCCACTTGGTGGCGCACTACTTGCTTCGCTCTCCACTTGGTGGCGCACTACTTGCTTCGCTCTCCCCTTGGTGGCGCACTACTTGCTTCGCTCTCCCCTTGGTGGCGCACTACTTGCTTCGCTCTCCACTTGGTGGCGCACTACTTGCTTCGCTCTCCCCTTGGTGGCGCACTACTTGCTTCGCTCTACACTTGGTGGCGCACTACTTGCTTCGCTCTACACTTGGTGGCGCACTACTTGCTTCGCTCTCCACTTGGTGGTGCACTACTTGCTTCGCTCTACACTTGGTGGCGCACTACTTGCTTCGCTCTCCACTTGGTGGCGCACTACTTGCTTTGCTCTACACTTGGTGGCGCACTACTTGCTTCGCTCTACACTTGGTGGCGCACTACTTGCTTCGCTCTCCACTTGGTGGTGCACTACTTGCTTCGCTCTCCACTTGGTGGTGCACTACTTGCTTCGCTCTCCACTTGGTGGCGCACTACTTGCTTTGCTCTCCACTTGGTGGTGCACTACTTGCTTCGCTCTACACTTGGTGGCGCACTACTTGCTTCGCTCTCCACTTGGTGGCGCACTACTTGCTTCGCTCTACACTTGGTGGCGCACTACTTCCTTTGCTCTCCACTTGGTGGTGCACTACTTGCTTCGCTCTACACTTGGTGGCGCACTACTTGCTTCGCTCTCCACCTGGTGGCGCACTACTTGCTTCGCTCTCCACTTGGTGGCGCACTACTTGCTTCGCTCTACACTTGGTGGCGCACTACTTGCTTCGCTCTCCACCTGGTGGCGCACTACTTGCTTCGCTCTCCACTTGGTGGCGCACTACTTGCTTCGCTCTCCAGTTGGTGGCGCACTACTTGCTACACATGATGAGACTTTCCTGCATTGGAATTCATTGGATGACCTTTTTCCTTTGGACTTTTCAGTTGAAGTGGAAAGCGACTGTCATACAGCCATGATCGTCACACCCGATTGTCATCACATTAATGCTGTGACAGCCAAGTGGTGCCCTGATGCAACCATCTGCAGCCGTGATTGTGCATCTCAATGTATTCCTATTGGGTTCCACATCACACAACTTAGGAAGCCACGTTTCATCACTCCACTCATCGCTCTCTCGGTATCTAAGTATTTGGCTCCTTTAGAAAAAAACATACAAGACCCCCATCTGTTTGCAGCAAGTGGTTGTCCATTTCAGGGAACAGCGCCACTCTTGTCCACAGGCTGTATTTAGTATTACAGCTCAATTCTATTCCTTTAATTGGAAATTAAAGGGGTTTCTGGGTCTCTAATATAAATGAACGATTCTCAGAGTAGGTCATCAATAATTGATGGGCAGTGACCCGCCTTCAAGATCCTTGACTATAACCTATTCGTCAGGCCTGCTGTCAGGGTGGACACCGCAGGAAGCAGACAGTTCTGTTCATAGTGCAGCGGCCTGGGTGGTTTATTGCAGGTATTGAATTCAATGGGAGCTGTGCCAGCAGTACCAACCAGGGCTGCCACATGTTGGACACCACTAACTGCTCCTGGCACAGTCTGCACTGATAGTAGGCACGACAAACAGCTGATCGATGGGTACCCTGAGCGTCGGACCCCAGCTGATCAACCATAGATGCCCTAAACAGCGTTCATAGGAGTGTGGTGCTGGTCTACGTTTCCGTGACCCATCCTGTATATGGGTTGTACAATGGACACTTACTTGTCTTCTCTGACAGTGGCTGGACGGCATCAGATGGTTTAAAGATGGACTAAAAGCCCCCTTATACAGAACAATGCACCAGAGAAGGACATTGGTGCAGGCCCACTAGGTCTCATTGGAAGACTCAAGGGCTTGGCTGCAAAAATTCAGATAGGGGCCCACATCGTCCCACCCGCCCTTACCACACGTGACTGCTGGTCATGGTCTTTCTGTAGCACTGCTGGGTCTCTTAGAAGGCCCAACCATGTGACTCTATCTATCTATTTGCCCTCCTGTACTCCGCTCATGACTTTGGGGGGAAGTGGGAACGGCATAGTGGCCTTGGCGTATATGTGCCAGGGCCCATGCCATCTGAAAGGGCGACACAAACGTGAGATTTGTACACCCATTCATGAGTTTTTACTGCTCAGATCGTAGCATATATATCGGCCGGCCGCGAAAATGGCGGCCAATATATGCTTGTAGGAACAAAGCCTAAGGCCTCCTTCCCACGGATGGATTTCCGCCGCATAATTTGCGGTGAAAATCCGCTGCGTCGCCCGCAGCTATTAGATTCTATTGAACCTAATAGTTCAGGGTTCACGGTGCGGAATTCCGCACCGTGAATTCACCCGTCCTCACCGGCGGCATGCTCTATTAGTAGCGGGTGTACGCGCGGACGGCTTCCATTGCAGTCAATGGAAGCCGTCCGTTCACGCTATCTTCTGCACAGTGGAAGATAGCGTGAAATCGCCTCTCCGCCTACCGCTGCCGCGTCATATGACGCGGTGGGCATGTCATGTGACGCGGTGGGCATGTCATGTGACGTGGCCGGCGTGTCACGTGACGCTGCGGTGCGTCACGCCGAAGTGTCATGCGGGAGTGAGGACGCCGGATCCACAGGTAAGTTTGGGGGTCTCTGGGGGGCGCCGTAACGGGCTCCGCTGTGGATTTCCGCGGGTCTGTCACGGCTGTGTGCAGCCGGCCTAAGTCAGTGCCGGAGGAGCGGGGTGTTTCTTTTGTTCCTACTCTGTTTTATTTTATTTGCAAGCACCTATAATAACAGCGGCCGTCTTCTGGCTGCCTGACCCCAGCCAAGGCGATCCCAATCACATCCCCTCCCAATATGTATAAATGAACACAGCGCTCCCATGTGATGGATCTATTGTATGACTAAATATAAGACATGCTGATTCGGCAATTGTCGCTGCATTATGGGAAGATAGAGACTTGTGTGGTGGCAGAGCATCTCTCCATGTGAATGCCCAACATTCTATGTATCGGTGTGGCAGGCGCCCCTCTTGTCTCGGCCTTCATATAAGTTAACTATATATAGTGCCAATTCTTCCTGCTGAATAAGCAATGAGCCACAAGAGCCAATCATCGTTTGGCAGCGGCACAACATGTATTAATGAGAGGCTCCCGCTTACCGGAACGTAACGCGTGCAGACGAGGCAGCGGCTGCATTAACTCCCAGAGACATTCTGGGCCGCGGACTCTTTAAGAAAGTGCTGAGATAATCAATCACATCTTACATAATATTTTAGGAGGGTTCATAGGCTGGATTGGTTTTTTTTACACCTCTGAGCTATTTAAACAACTTACCATTTTTTTCTTTATTAACCCCTTCAGCACCAGCGATTGTTCATTGTTTTATTTAGCCTTTTCGTTTTCTCATTGCCCCATGAGGGCGCACATTGCGAGACACCTTGTGTTTTCTGATGGTACTATTTAGTGTATATATCATGTATGGAATGTTTGGGAGACATTTGTTTAGAGTACGATTGCGCCATTTTTGCAGGGATTTGTTATACAATATTCCCAGTGCAGTAAAGATGAGATGTGAGCCTAGTTCCAGGGGTCCGGGCGAGGACAGCGATACCAAATATATGAAGCTGGTAAAGGTTTTTCTGTTTTAAAAAAGTTGATCCATTTTTTTCTTAAACCAATGTTTTCTCTCCATCGCCGTGTTCGGAGACCTGTAACTCCTTACTTTTCCATCCATTGGGCTGTGAGGCTTTTTTTTTTTGCAGGGTGAGCTTATTCTTTTATTAGTATTATTTTGGGAAACGTACATCTTCTTGATCCCTACTTTTTACATATTTGTGGAGTTGGGATACCAAAAAAAATTGCAATTTTGGCATTTCGCCCCCCTTTTTTTTTACGGGAAGGACTTGATCGGCATTTATGTATGGTAGCTAGAGATGAGTGAGCACACTCGGTAAGGTCAGTCACTCGAGCGTGCTCAGGGGGGCGGTAGGGGGTAGAGGGGAGAGAGAAAGCTCTCTCTCTCACTTTCCCCCCATTCCCCTCCGCTCCCCCGCTGCCCCCCCTGAGCACGCTCGGAGGAGAAGGCAGTTACTCGAGCGAGTAACTGACCTTACCGAGCGTGCTCGCTCATCTCTTATGGTAGCCCTTTGAGCCATCAGTAGGCAGCCATGCAATCGCTTTGCAGGAGGTGCCAATGGTGCACAGGAATGGGTCCACTCCCCCCATTACTGACTGTCTACATACATGATCAGCTTTGACTGCGCCATCTCAGTAGTTACCTCTGATCACGGCAGTTACCTGTCAGAAATAGTCGCTGAGTCTGGAGCGGACTTGTCTCATGAGCCTTCTCCATACACGATCACAACCGCCCAAAGTAAATTACCATTAGAGGGTCATGAAGTGGTTAAAAATTGTCCTGCATAGGCGTTTCAAAAGAAGTCGTTTCCCTTTAAGATGAATGCATGCACATTAGCTCAATGAAACAATGAATTAAGTTAGATCTCAACTCAGGCACAAGAGCCTTAATCCACTAATGTAATCAGCACTGATTGGAAGAAGGAGTCAGGCGTTAGTATGGAGACGTGTGAGTCCATGTGGGAACGAGGCATGAGGAGAGGAAGCTCAATGTGAAGGATGGATCTCTACAGCGATATACAAATCCGTTCTATATAATCTATGAAGAAGCCGCTGCTCCATACTTCTGCTAACGAGCTCCAAACATCTGCGTTGGAGCCTTCATATTTAGCATATCAGTAGTGTTTCAGTAGAAATGCAAGTAAGGGTCCATGGAAACAGCACTGCCCCTGTCTTACAGCTCATGAAGTCCCTACAGGTCCATATTAAGATCTGTTGGCCCGGCTGTGCCACTATATCGGTGCCCTCCTGAAGCACCATATACAGGGAAAATATCAAAGTACCGTGTCATCTAGAGATTCATGAATATTTGAGGGTCCACCCATGGAACTTCCACCTTCAGAGAGAACTGCAGTCGTATGAGCCTTGTAATGCCATCTATATATCAGTGATGATAGTAGAAACACCTTCCTAATACTGTATAGGGCCCCCTCATTCCACCGTAAGAGCTCTGATCCATAGACCCTTCGAGGCCTGGACTCCACAAGATGTTTGAAGGCGTTCTGTGATGTGTGCATCAAGACATTTGCAGCAAATGCTTTAAGATTTGTAAATTGTGATTTGCAGCCTCCATGGATGAGACTTATGTTCCCAGCAGATTCCACAGATGCTCAAATGGATTGATATCTGTGGAATCTGGAGACCAAATGATCACCTTGATCTCGTTGTCATGTTCTTCAACAAAGTTTGCAGTGTGGATTATCCTGCCGAGTATTAGGGAATATGGATGCCATCTAGGAGGTATCTAGTCTAACAAAGTTTAGGTAGGTGGCACATGCCACATGAATGCCAGGACCCAAGCACTCAGCAGTACATTGCTCATCACGCTGCCTCTGTTGGCTTGTCTTGTTCCCATAATACATCCTAGTGCCATCTTTTCCACTGGCGAGTGAAGCACACGCGCCTGTCAATATGATGTAAGAGAATAGGTGATTCATCAGGCCAGACCGCCTTCCAGAAATGCTCCAATTTTAATAAACTTTTGCCCATTGTAGGCATTTTCTCCTGTGAATAGGGGTCGACATGAACATCATGACCAATCTGAAGCTATACAGCTTCATGCACGGCAAACTGCAATACCATATGCGATCTGGCATCTTTCTATTTTTGCTAACAGGGATGTTATCAGTAATTTGTCCAACAGTAACTCTTCTGTGATATCAGACCATATGGACAGTCTTCACCCCCTACATACATCAACAAGCCTTGGGTGCCCATCACCCAGACATTGGTTCACCACTTTTCCTTTCTTGGAACACTTTTGGTAGGTATAAACTACTACATGCCAGGAATACCCCACACAACCGTCCTGTCAGGATGCAAACCTGGGACCTCCTGTGCTCCAGATGGTGTCTCTCTCCAGTAAGCTATCTAGCTTGCTGGACAAGCTCCCTTGCTGAACCTAGCCTTGTGCCATGCTCCTGTTAATCCAGTTCCTGTGGTGATCTAGCTCCTCTCCTCCTTCTCCACCACAGGTGACCTGAGACTTCCCGATAACGACTCCTGGCTTTCCATCCAACAACACTACCCACCTCCTCCATCTGTACCGTGACCTGAGACTTCCCGATTATGACTCCTGGCTTTCCTGAGTACTCTCTGGTGACCTGCATGCTTACTACACCCATGGCTCCTATCCAGTGCAGGAAGACACTACTTGGCCATTCTGGAGATGCTCTGACCCAGTTGTCTCCTCTTACAATGTGTCATTAGTCATAGTCGCTCAGATTCCTACACTCGCACATTTTTCCTGCATCCAATGCTTCAATTTTAAGAACTGACTGGTCACTTGCTGTCTAATAATAATAAATCCCATAATACATACAGTATATACCATATACTACCGTGTTTCCCCGAAAATAAGGCACCCCTGAAAATAAGACACCCCATGAAATTTGCAGAAGTTTCAAATATAAGGCACCCCCCGATAGTAAGGCATAGTAAAGTGTGCAGGCAAGTCATCCCCGTTGTCTCCTACCTCCAGATGTATAGGTAGATCTGCAGACAGTCTGCTGTTATCCTGTCCCTGCTGTGCTGTATGAGTGTGCTGTTGTGAGTCCCCTTGCTGGCTGGAAAAGTCCATACTGTACGTTCTGTTCCTGCTGTACATGCCTGCTGTGATGAGCTCCCCCTGGTGGCCGGAAGCTGCAATACCATCCCTGCTTACAAGTGGTACAGGAACTTCTGTCTGCAGACAGGTACGTTACTTTACAGCCCTTATTTTTTTATGGCTCTGTGTGTGAGTCAGGCAACCAGTGTGATTCTTAAGGCTGGCTTCTCACAGAGCGTATTTCCAGCGGAAATCTCGCAGTTTGGCCACAGCGATAAACAGCGAGATTTCCGCCGGGAAAGCGCTGCTTCAAAACCCATGGCACCCAGCCACTTGTTTTGAAGTGACCTGGCTGCACGCTTTTCCGTTTCTGTGGCCGGTGAATCCGCACCACAACACCGGCTTCTCCCAGCTTTGCCGTGACAGATTCGCTGTCCCATGTGGACGAGATTTCTGAGAAATTTCGTCCACAAAGCTAGCCAATTGAGGGATTAGCGGCCACAGACGGATTTGCTGCGGCGAAATAAGACACCCCCTGAAAATAAGACATAGCGCATATTTGGGAGCAAAAATTAATATAAGACGCGTCTTATTTTCGGGGAAACAGGGTATATCTCACCCCCCTTCCTTACAGACGCCATTGTCACAGGATAATGTTATTCACATCCCCTTCACTGGTTTTACTCTTATGGCTGATCAGTATATATCTGTCTGTCATCCTTTCGTAGCAAGGTCAATTGATTCACCCAAGCATAACAATAAAAAAAGCATAAACAACCCACAATAATCTCAAAACCGTTCAGTCTGCAGATTTGTACTCTATCTTGTTCAGAGGTCAGAGTGCAGCTTGCATGAGACCGACAGAATGGGATGCTGGGAAATGCAGTCCTTAGCTCTCTGCATGGACCCTTGAACAAAGGAGTAGCAAAATAATCATCTTCCAGCTCGTGCGTAGGAGGCACTCATGAATGGCTGGTTTTATTTGTAAGGTACTCCCAGCAAAACTAACCAAGGGGATACAAATAAATAAAAAGCAGAGCATGCTGGGAAAATCTCGAGCCCCGTAAGAAGTTCTTGTTGCTGCATACATTCCGTGGTTTATAAATCACTAGAGGGAAACATACTAGAATAACATCTTAAGACATCCGAAGTAACATTTATCCTACGCCTCAGAATAAGGAAAAAGCGTGATGTGCGAAAATGTGCGCAAAAATATTAAAATCCATAAAGTAATAATTAGATATTAGAATTGTCAGAATCAAATAAAAAAGTCAAAATAATTATTCCATTTCTTAAGATTAAACGTTCCAATTCATGACTTAAAGGATTCTTTTCACAAACTTTTCCCTATTGTTCGGGTTAAAGGCATAAAAAAAATAAAGCGTAAAAGATAAATAAAAAGGAAAATCCCCGATTCTTTTCTTCTAAGTCTGTGAATAAAAATCATGAAGTCGTTGAATTTTTTAAACCTCGGGGCAAACGGAGGTATAAAAATGCAAAGTGCACTAAATCTCCTGGGGATGATCGCTGCAGTCAGATTAGATGCTCTTAACAGAAGAAAAGGAACAAAACAATTTTAAAAAAATCTGATTTTTTTTTTTAAATTTTAACAAAAATTTCCAGTTGACAAAAAAATAAAAATAAAAAAAATACAAACCCCCAGACTTTCTTTATCGAATTTTGCTATGGAATTCCCTTTAAGTTTGTATTCCCCCTCCCCCACTTTAACCTTGGCTCCCTCCAGCTCCTCCGATGCCGCCTTTCTCTTCTACATCAGCTGCTACAACCCATTTCATGGCTGACTGGTGAAAGTCTTCGACTCCTTTTCTTTCTTTTCCAGAAATGTCTAACTTGTTCTTCACCCCTCAGTCGTGTTCCTCCTGCTCAAAGCCTCATCTTTTATACAGTTAAGCCTTGCATTCCCAGCTATGACATGATTTCTTTATGGCCGGCTCATTGCAGTAGATATCGCTGCTGATGGAAGTTCCTGCAGTGAATGAAGGGAAAAAATCCCTTTGAATAAACATCAGTGAGCCTATGAATAAGAATGCGAGGGCGGCGATACGCGGCATCTCACATCGTGTGTTTACAAGTCAGCGAAGGCCTACAAGAATGTGTTTACAACGAGTGAAAAAAAGCCGGATCCTCGAAAGCATCAACCAACATGGACGTCCCGTAGAAATGAGCAAAACATCCAACAACAAGCAAGAAAGTTTTTGTGGACCAATTTCATACAAATTTGAAGCGAACCCAAGGATCGATCCCAGATTGGCCATCACTTTTGATTTATTGACCGCGTTTAGTGACTCCATATGCGCTTCATTCAACTATGAAATTACAATTGATTTTTGAAAGTTTTTTTTTTTTTTTGCAATTTCAATAGCCAAAGCCATTGGTTTATATAAATATATATATTTAAATATTTTGGTGAAAATGTAAAAATTAAAGTTTCTTATATCCGTGATTTAATTTTTTGGTAACATCATTCTTATGGAAATGTAAGAGTTTGAATAAAGTGTTAATTAAAAGATATTTGAAATTTATATTTTTGTAATTATTTTTTTCTTTCTAAATTTAATTTTTAACATGTTATCATTAATAAAGTTTTCTTTAATGTATTTTATACACTTTTTTTAGACATTTTTTATTGCGGTGAAGCTTCTCATTTAAAAAAAAAAAAGTTACACCGAATTTAAAAGATTTTTTTAAAAATCGAAATGACTTAGAAGTGTAAGAGAATGGAGAGGAAGAGTTTTTTCAATGTAAACCTTGAATTAACGAGGGAAGTAGATTAGAGAGATGCGCTGCCCAGGCACTGCCTATTATAACACAAGTCATATGCCAGTGAGAGAAAATAATTGGTAGTACAATTCCTCTGGGCTACGGCTTTCATCTGCTCGTTCCTTCCACCATTCTCCGCAGTTTTGCCTCAATATACAAAATGTTTCTGTTGTTATTTTGTGTCATTATTTAAAGCCTGGCCTAAATTGCATTGTGGGTTGTTAAAAAAAATTAAAGCCTTTGGTCATAATTAGTTATTATCAAGTTGTTCTTGGGAGAGTGGGGAGTATTTGTAAGACCGGGCCTTCATGTCTTTGTGTCCCACTGAGCTGTGTGATTAGGCGCTACATACAGATATCAACATTATTTTAATAATACACTTTGTATATGTCTGCTGATTGAACACATTTAGATATCAACGGGTATAAGGGATGAAACAATGCTTTTACATGGGAGCCCCTGCAGGTTCCCGCTTCCAGTACTGCAAGCAAGCCTGGCATTTTCAATGTAGCGACCACTGCAGGGGGAATATAGTATTTAATAGCGGTCATTCTGGATGAATGACCACCATCCAAAATATGGACGCTTACAGAGCAGCAGTCCATTGTGGGTCATAGAGGGGCACCTGCTCAGGACTCCCTAATAGAGTACATGGAGAAGCAATGCCTACATGAACACAGACTCGGTACTGGTGTACCTTGACAACACCGGAAGCTAGAGGTTTGACACAGTCCTAGCTTCCGATTGGCTGCGGATCCGGCACAGATTTGAGGAGGCAGAGAGCAGTGTGCCGTGATTTCTGACAAGGATGGAGGGTTAGGCTAAGGGTAAGTGTAACAGTTAGCCTTACTTTTATAATATAAGGTTAACTGTTACACTTACCCCTCACCCTAACACAAAACCACAAATTGCCAGATGGTGCTTTTTACCTGCCGGACTGCTCCTCCACCGACAGCCCCCCTCCCCTGCATCGGCACTCTTGGCTCCCACTGCCGCTCCCCCTGCGGCCGAAGCAGGCGGAAGCGGTGTGAGTCGCATCGCTGCTGCTGTCCCCACCTGCCGCTCACCCAGCACCTCAGACGCTCATCCCGGAGTAGCCCTCAGTGGCTGAGGCGGCAGGGTGGTGGCCAGGGGGGAGGACACAGCGCTCGGGCAGATGAAGCAGCTTGCCGCCCCGAGAACCATCATCTAATTGGGAGCTAGGGGTGTGACGGGTCTCTCCCTCCAAGTAAGGGCTGTCACACCCCTAGCTTCCGGTGGCATCAAGGTACACCAGTACCCACAGACTCTTCTCTAGAAACTAGAATCCATCCAAGATGCTCCAGAACCCCTGGAACCCTTAGTGATAAGGGGATGTTTTGTTCTGCAGTTCATTTTGTCAGAATCGGTGTATGCCAACCTGCTGTGCCACATATTGGTTTGGCTTTGGACCAAATTTAGAGGTGACAACTGAGGAACCCTGGTCTTCACCGTTGTACACTACCAGTTGGGATTTGGGTTTCACTGTGGGGTCTTCAAGCCATTACACTCGGAGTGGTCCCAGTATTGTGGCTGCTGATGCAACTACAGACCAAGGTGCTATACCTGAGCTATGAACAGAGAATTAGTCAGAAGAGTCCAGTATCAAGACAGGCAGTGTAAACTTCAATGCGAGGGACAATCCAGAGGTCAGGACATACAGAGCAGATTAGGCATGTCGACCAGGAGTCGGGGCAGTCAACAGACAGGAAAATGGTCACTAGAGCGAACAGAGGTCAGGAGTAGAGAATGCAGAGCTGTCAGGGTATAGGCAGAACCAGTAAGCAGGAAATCAGAACAAACACGAAGCACCTTCAACTGGACAAGGAGACTAAAAGCTTAAGCACCTTCCTGAGGGGCAAGGTGTCTGATATAACCAGAGGTGCTCTGGGATTGGAGCACAGGATTTGTGCTGCCTTACAAAACTGCCAATGTGTGCGCGTGCGCACCCTTCAGGTAGCAGAGAGAGACTGACAGGAGGTCAGTGCACAGCATCTGCTGTGAACAGTGGAGCGTGCACCATGGCCATCAGTGAGACAGGTGAGGCGACATGACGGCTGGGAATCGCAACACAATTCCGCTGCAGAAAACTGAATTGCTACTCATATGCTATGGGCGAGCCATATCTACCTAAGCAATTGTTGCTTTTACTTAGTGGCTGTCCACTAAGGCTCATTGAGTGGGCACTGAGCATGGACCCCCCATTATAATGTTCATATCTATAATAAAATATATGGACATGGGTTGTCTTGTTAAGAACCCACCATGTCTACACAATCTGAACAGGCATTATAAGCACATCAGGCCTTATTCTAATGCAAGAAATAGATCATATAGTGCAAACTTAATGGTGAATTCCATCTCTAGTAGGCAAATAAGGAAACATTGGTGGAGGTCGTAAACCGAAACCTCCTTCAAAGTCCCAAAACACGGAACAGTGATACTAATTCCCCCCATTATATAAGGCACTTGTCAGGCCTCACATGGAATACTGCGTACAGTTCTGGTCACCGGGGCTCAGGAAAGATGTTACAGTACGTGAGGGGGTTCAAAGAAGGGCAACTAAATTAATAAACAGAATGGGATTAGGATAATAATTAGGATTATTCACCCCGGAAAAAAGACGGCTAAGGGGCGACCAAATAACCATGTATAAATACATGAGGGGACGATACAAGGATCTCTGCCAGGATCTGTTTATACCCAGGACTGCGACGGTAACAAGAGGGCATCCGCTACGTCTAGAAGAAAGCAGGTTTCATCACCAACACAGAAGAGGGTTCTTTACTGTGAGAGCAGTGAGACTGTGGAACTCTCTGCCGGAGGACGTGGTAATGGCAGGATCCATAGAGGAGTTTAAGAGGGACTAGATGTCTTTCTAGAGCGGCATGATATTACAGGATATAGACATTAGGTGATCAGCGGGGCTGTTGATCTGGGTCTTACATTCAGGTGGGAACTATCAAAGGTGAATTTTTCCCCTGAAAGGGCTAATTGTCTTCTGCCTCTTGGGGTTTTTGCCTTCCTCTGGATCAACAAAGAGGTTGAAACAGGCTAAACTAGATGGACATTGTCTTCATTCAGCCTAACATACTATGTTACTATGTAATTAACACACTGAAGGTTGGATATTTTCTTAATTAACGGGGTTTTCCAAGTTGTACAATTTCTGTAAATCCAACCGCTTGTTCAGTAAAATAACAAATAAACACATCCTCACCTCTCCCCGCCCCGCTGTGTCCAGCTGCAATGCTCCAAGTCTCCCCTTTGATATCCCATTCACAAGCTTCCTCAGCCAGTTTAAGGGACGTCACAGACGCTGCAGCCAATGGCAGAGCTCGGTGCTCAGTTGTTGAGTTCTGTTATTGGCTGCAGTAACTGTGACGTCCCGTGAACCAGGAGGGACTGCAGCCGGTACACAACACAGATGTGGGGGACTCAGCAGCGCCATGGGACACAGCGGGGGCAGGGAGAAGTGTGGATATGCTTATGTGTTATTTTACTGCATTGGGGCCGGATTTACAGAAATTGTACAGCTGGGAAAACCCCTTGAAGTACTTCGATACACACTTGTACGATACTTGCATGACCTATCCATGATTAATATTCTGCACAGTATCCTAACCGTGAAATACAGATTATAGTGTCTAGTGAAAATGTGACTAGCGTAATATGCCCTAGGGATTAATGACCTACTCAACATAACTGAATGAGTACGTATAGTCTTTGGGCTTTCCTCCTCTATAGGACTTGTCTCTGCTACTTGCTGGTGCCGCAGGGACTCACATGTCACTTTCTGAACCAACTCCATAACTTCCTATTTCAGAAGAGTCATAGGACACAGGAAAACAGGACCCATGAGCCTCCTTGACGATACTCTAAAGAGCCGTAATGGGGGCACCGGCACCCTTTAGTCTGGTTGTGATAGTAGGATATCCTGTCATCCAAATGAGGGTTTTTTTTACAGTAAAGAATAGAGAAGTTAAAGGTAATCAGGTTAAGATTTATTTTTTTGCTCACAATACTTAAGCCCATTTCTGAAGGAGGCCATGTTTTTGAGGAGGGGGTGATAAAGTGCTGTCAATCTCTTTCCGTATTCACTTACAGTGAAATTTGTATCACATCACAGATACAGTGAAGCATTCAAACATATGTTGCCTTTAAAAAAAAGAATGAATGCATTTTGAATTAGAAGCCTTGAGTAATCACACTTTGGTCAATAGTTTAAACAAGGCCTACATTTTGAAGCCATTTTTGTATTTCAGTCCATTTCCCCCATGTTTGTGTTGGAGGTTCTTCCAAAACAATGGGATTTAATCAGTTAATAGACTGGAAAATACATGGGCAGCCTGGCCCATCACCAGTATTTGCAGTAGTGGGAATGCTTTTCCATATGGCTTACCCATCATTGGAAATGTATTTGAGCCTTTAGCTCCTATTAGCTTGAGAAATCTGAATCCTGGCATCTGTGGACAAGGTGATCTCTCTGCTCTCGTAGCCTGTTTGGATCCTTCTTGGCCCTCCAGAACTCATCTAAACCTCAGATTATATCAGGGTCAGGCAATGCGGACATGTTGTGTCACACACTTGTTTGACTTACCTATGAATTGTGATTTACCTATATGATGGACTGCTCGCTAGAGATGGGTTGCACCTTATAAAAACAGGTAAGCATATATCTGATGGCACCTTGCTTCAGGAATTAGGAGAGCTTTAAACTAGAATATGGGAAGGAAAGTGAAAGGTAAAAATATACATCTAATTAATACATTTGAGAACCTCGCTATTAGAAGTGGAAAGAAAGAACAAAGACAAAACATCCAGAAGGAAAGTTGAAGAGCAAGAGACACCGATCACAAACTAACATGTTTATACACAAATGCACAGAGCATGGGAAACAAACAAGGAGAATTGGAGATCCTAACAGAAGAAGAGACATATGATGTCATCGGCATCACGGAAACTTGGTGGGATGATACACATGATTGGATACAAGGCTTGAAGGATACAATGTATTTATAAGAAACAGACCTAATAAAAGGGGGGGAGGTGTTGTGTTGTATGTTAGGAAAACATTCATCTCCACAGAGATTCAAGCTTCAGAGCCGGGAGTTCTGTAGAAACTGTTTGGGTAAGAATATAAGGAGAGAACAACAGAAAGGACACCATTGTAGGCGTTTATGATAGGCCGCCTGGACAAGCAGATGACGCAAATCTAGGAGGGATAGCTAGGACTAGAGATGAGCGAGCACCAAAATGCTCAGGTGCTCGTTGCTCGAGTCGAACTTTTCGTAATGCTCGAGAGCTCGTTTTGGGTAACGAACCCTATTGAAGTCTATGGGGGAATCAAGCTCTTTTGTATGGGACCGATGCTTCGCATAAGTGATGACTTGTCAAACACCAGAAAACATCAGAAAGTCATGGAAAAACCACAGAAACAGATAGGGAAGGGCAGGGGCAGCATGCATGGCTGCATCTTAGGCTCCCAGGTCCTACTATTAAGCCAAAATGGGGGCAAGAGTCTGGCATCACCCCCATAACAATTTACTACAGAGAAAAAAAAGGGAGTGCCCAAACATGGCAGAGTTTCACCCCGCCAAGGACCTCGGCCTCTGCCCACATTTCTGCCCAAGTCAGTCAGTGTATTTGTGCCAGATAGGTAAAACACTTCGAAGGGAAGTCTTTGTGTACCCACAGCGTAGGCAGACCCCAGTAACATTTCTGTAGCAAAAGTATAGGCAAACCCCTCAAACCATTCAGTAGAAAAGGTATAGGCCGACCCCAGTAACATTTCTGTAGCCAAAGTAGAGGTGGACCCCAGTAACAGTTCTGTAGCAAAAGTAAAGGTGAACCCCTCAAACCATTCAATAGAAAAGGTATAGGCAGACCCCTGAAACATTTCTATAGCAAGAGTATAGGGGAACCCCTCAAACCATTCAGTAGAAACTGTATAGGCGGACCCCATTAACAGTTCTGTAGCAAAAGTATAGGCGGACCCCAGTAACATTTCTGTAGCAAGAGTATAGGCGAACCCCTTAAACCATTCAGTAGAAACTGTATAGGCGGACCCCAGTAACATTTCTGTAGCAAGAGTATAGGCGAACCCCAGTAACATTTCTGTAGCAAAAGTATAGGGGAACCCCTCAAACCATTCAGTAGAAACTGTATAGGCGGACCCCTGTAACATTTCTGTAGCAAGAGTATAGGCAAACCCCTCAAGCCATTCAGTAAAAAACTGTGTAGGCGGACCCCTGTAACATTTCTGTAGCAAGAGTATAGGCAAACCCCTCAAGCCATTCAGTAAAAAACTGTGTAGGCGGACCCCTGTAACATTTCTGTAGCAAGAGTATTGGGGAACCCCTCAAACCATTCAGTAGAAACTGTATAGGAAGATCCCTGTAGCATTTCTGTAGCAAAAGTACAGGCGGACCCCTCTAACATTTCTGTAGCAAAAGTATAGGCAGACCCCAGTAACATTTCTGTAGCAAGAGTATAGGCAAACCCCTCAAACTATTCAGTAGCAACTGTATAGGCGAACCCCTCAAACCATTCAGTAGCAACTGTATAGGCGGACCCCACTAACATTTCTATAGCAAAAGTATAGGCGGACCCCATTAACAGTTCTGTAGCAAAAGGATAGGCGGACCCCTGTAACATTTCTGTAGCAAGAGTATAGGCGAACCCCTGAAACATTTCTGTAGCAAGAGTATAGGCGAACCCCTGTAACATTTCCGTAGCAAAAGTATAGGCGAACCCCAGTAACATTGGTGTAGCAATAGTATAGGCGAACACCTGTAAAATTTTGTTTACCAAGAGTGTAGGCGAAGCCTGGAAAAATTAGCTTGCTAACAGTATTGGCAATGGCCTGAAAAATTGTTGTACCAAGAGCACAAGTGTACCCCTGAAAAATTCCTAAACCATGAGGGCACACCCACAAACAGCTAGTTATTGGTTAATTTGTAACAGAGCCTGGAGGCAGCCCTCCGCAAAAATTGGTTTAAGTTTAACTTTTAAAACTTTAAAAACTGATGAAACTTTTAAAGTTTTAAACAGAGAATTTTGGGCCACATAGAAATTGGCAGTTCAGCGTGATGACATGCTTTTTTAGGAGAAGGAGGAGTAATAATATCCGAGAGGGATACACAAAGCTAATTTTCCCCTTTTGGGGTGATAGAGGATGCATTTTTCTCCTGTTGCACAAAAAGATTCTTTAGGATCCACCGGTGGGGAAGAGACGTCTGGGGAAATCCAACCTTTGTTCATCTTTATGAGGGTATGCATGTCGGCCCTGTCAGTTGACAGGCGGGTACGCTTATCCATGATGATTACCCCACCTGCACTAAACACCCACTCTGACAAGACGCTAGCGGCAGGGCAGGCCAGCACCTCCAGGGCGTACAGCGCAAGTTCGTGCTACGTGTCCAGCCTTGACACCCAAATGTTGTATGGAGCGGAGGCATCACGAAGGACAGTGGTACAATCGGTTACATACTCCCTCACCATCTTTTTACAGTGCTCCCTCCGACTCAGCCTTGACTGGGGAGTGGTGACACAGTCTTGCTGGGGAGCCATAAAGCTGGCAAAAGCCTTGGAGAGTGTTCCCTTGTCTGCGCTGGACATGCTGCCTGATTCTCGCGCCTCCCCTGCAAGTTGGCCCTCTGAACTGCGTCTTCTGCCACTAGCACTGTCAGATGGGAACTTTAGCATCACTTTTTCCACCAGGGCCCTGTGGTATTGCATCACTCTCGTACCCCTTTCCTCTTCGAGAATGAGAGTGGAAAGGTTCTCCTTATATTGTGCGTCTAGAAGGGTGTACACCCAGTAATCCGTGTTGGCCAGAATGCGTCTAACGCGAGGGTCACGGGAAAGGCAGCCTAACATGAAGTCAACCATGTGTGCCAGGGTCCCCGTATGCAACACATCGCTGTCCTCACTAGGAAGATGACTTTCAGGATCCTCTTCCTCCTCCTCCTCAGCCCATACATGCTGAACAGATGAGAGGCAAGCAGCATGGGTACCCTTTGCAGTGTGGCTAGCTGTCTTTTCCACCTCCCCCTGCTCCTCCTCCCCCTCCTCCTCCTCCTCCTCCTCCAAAACGCGCTGAGATATAGACATGAGGGTGGTCCTGCTCTCAAGCGACATATTGTCATCTCCATCTCCTGTTCCAACCGCAAAGCGTCGGCTTTTATGCTTAGCAGCGAACTTCTCAACAGGCAAAGCAGCGGGATGGTAACATTAGATGGCCGCATCACCACTCACCATCTGGGTAGACTTCTCAAAGTTTCCAAGGACCTGGCACATATCTGCCATCCATGCCCACTGCTCAGTAAAGAATTGTGGAGGCTGACTACCACTCTGCTGCCCATGTTGCAGCTGGTATTCCACTATTGCTCTACGCTGCTCGTACAGCCTGGCCAACATGTGCAGCGTAGAATTCCAGCGTGTGGGCATGTCGCACAGCAGATGGTGCTCTGGCAGCTGAAACCGACGTTGCAGGGTCCTCAGGGTGGCAGCGTCCGTGGTGGACTTGCGGAAATGTGTGCAGACGCAGCGCACCTTGCCGAGCAGGTCAGACAAGTGGGGGTAGTTTTTCAGAAACCGCTGAACCACCAGATTGAAGACGTGGGCCAGGCATGGCACGTGTGTGAGGCTGCCAAGCTGTCTTGCGCTGATACCTAGTGGTAATTTACTGCTCGCAGAGACTTGTAGATAATAGAGGCTGTGTGGAGTGGGAGAAGACTCTAAAGCCAGTGGATAGTGCTGGTAACTGCGGCGATCTCAACCCCACCAAGGAAAGGGTATTGTGAGACGCTCTGCACAGCTGCAGAGCTGAAATACTTTGCAGTGGCCCCGGTAATATTACAGTACCGTGTAGCGGTGAGACCGCTGTCTAATGCACTGCAGACACAGAACGGTATAACTGAAGTAGTTTGCAGCTGCAGGCTAGGAAATGTATGAGTGCAGTTTCACGGTGAGAGCTGGTTGTACGGCACTGCAGCCTGAGAACGCTATTACTGACAGGCTGCGAACAGGCCTAGATGTGCAATACAAAAATTAGGGCACTACTGCTCCCAGCCAACCACAACTGTAAAGCATACAGTCAGATGTAGCCTTAAGAAGGACCGTTGGGGTCTTTGCACAGAGGATGAGGAGGACTGTAGAACTTTCCCTATAGAAGCAGCTCTGTTCCTAAACTCAGCGTTATGCACTGCAGACTGAGAACGGTATAGCTGAAATTGCCTGCACAGTCCGAGATGCTTAAAAAAAAATTGGTGCACTACTGCTCCCAGACAGCCACAACAGTAATGCACACTATGAAGAGTAGCCCTAAGAAGGACCGTTAGGGTTCTTGAAGACAGAACCAACGCTAACACTATCCCTGTATAAGCAGCAGCACTTTCCCTAACCTCTGCCAGCGTGCGTCTGAGGCGAGCAGCGGGCGGGACCAGTTTAAGTACTCGGCGGTTACCTGATCGGCCCATCCACTAACTACTGTGGGAGGGGGGGAGGGGAGGAGAGGGCTGGCACATCACAGCCAGAAGTTGTAATGCCTTCCCTGCATGTCTATTGGCTAGAAAATGGCGCTAAACATGCGGGGAAGGAAATTCAATTGCCTCTAGTACCGCGTGGTGTTCGTCTCGAGTAACGAGCATCTCGAGTACCCTAATACTCGAACGAGCATCAAGCTCAGACCAGTGTGCTTGCTCATCTCTAGCTAACACTATGGAAGAGAGAAAAAGTATTCAAAAAGATCTAGAAAAGCTTGCACAGTGGGCAACAACTAACAGAAATGCAAAGTCCTACATCTGGGCAAGAAAAATGAAAAAAGAACACACAGAATGGGAGGAATTGGGCTAAGCAGCACATGTGAAAAAGACTTGGGTATACTAATAGATCATAGACTGAACATGAGTCAACAATGTGATGCAGCAGCCAAAAAGGCAAACATAATTCTGGAATGTGTTAGGAGAAGCATGGAATCTAGATCATGTTAGGTAACTATCCCCTTCTACCCTTCCTTAAGTCCCGTTTACATGCAACGATTATCACTCAAAATTCGTTCAAACTATGGATTTTGAGCGATAATCGTTGCGTGTAAACGCTACCATCTTTTACTTTTCGAGTGAACGATGATTTTTAGGTGAGCTTAAAATCCATCGTTTCGCCGGAGAAAGATAACAGGGACTGCAGGCTGTGTTCTTAGCAGGAGCAGCTGATTACATTGTATTCAGCTGACAACCCAGGACAGCCCCTGTGAAGACAATGCAGCTGTGTACAAAGTCTAGACCACATGTTGAGATTTGCAAACAGCTGCTGGAGGCTCATTTACATGCAAATGAAGGTGATAAACTGCTAATTGACATTAGTGCCCATTAGCAGATTATGTAAAATGATCGCTAGAACTGTCAATCTTTCAATCGTTTGAAAGATTGTTTTTGCATATACATGAGCCTTTAGTTAGACCTCATCTGGAATACTGTGTTCTGGGCACCCTGATTTAAAAAACACATAGACAAACTGGAGCAAGTTCAGAGAAGAGTTACCAAGATGGTGAGCGGTCTGCAAATCATGTCCTATGAGGAACGGTTAAAGGGTCTTGGAATGTTTAGCAGAAGAGAAGGCTGAGAGGAGACTTAATAGCGGTCTACAAATATCTGAAGGGCTGTCGCAGTGCAGAGGGATCAGCCCTATTCTCATCTGTACAAGGAAAGACTAGAAGCAATGGGATGAAACTGAAAGGGAGGAGACACAGATTAGATATTAGACAGTGAGGGTGATCAATGAGTGGGACAGGCTGCCACAGGAGGTGGGGAGTTCTCCTTCAGTGGAAGTGTCCAAACAAAGCTGGACAAATATCTGTCTGGGATGATTTAGTGATCCTGCACTGAGCAGGGGGTTGGAACTGATGACCCTGGAGGTCCCTTCCAACTCTACCATTCTATGACTTTGGGCTAAACCTAGAGGCGACACCTGAGGAACCATGGTCTTCACACCTTCATCCCAGCAGTTGGGATTTGGGCTTCATTGCAGGGTCCCCAGACTACACTGGATGTGGTCCCAGCCATATGGCAGCTGACACTACAATAGGCCAGGCTGTGGTACTGGAGTGTGTGAACAAAAGCGTAATCAGATATTTCTGGGTCAGGGCAGACAGCATGATTTCACAGCAAGACAAGTCGGAGGTTCAGTATGATATAACAGGCTAGTAGTTGGAACAGGATGCAGACAAAGGAATATCAATACAACCAGCCAAGGTCAGGAGTAGAGAATGCAGCAAAGTCAGATATAGCCAGAGTCAGAAACCTGGAAGTCAGCAGAAATGTATAGTACCTTCAGCTGGACCTGAAAAACCCAAAGCCCAGGAGAAAGGTGTCTGAAATAACCAAAGGTGCTCCATGAGTGGCAGGGGGCAAAATAGCAGGGTCTGCACTGGCCCTTTAAGGCTACAAGCGTGTGCGCACCCTTTGGGCAGCAGAGAGGCCAGGCAGGAGCCAGAGGTGAGGCAGGATGATGGCCATGAACTGTTCCCGACTGCTACAGGTAGTCCTATTCCAATGGATTCAATGAGTTTTGTTACAAACTCTTGCTATGTACTGACTCTCTTTCCTGCTTCACTTCTTCCTCCTTGCTGGACTCTCTAATATCGATATTGGCTCAATCTTTCGGTTACATTTTAAATCTTTCCTTGTACTTCTGCCCGGCTATGACCACTTTCTTGGTACTGAATCTACCTCGCTATCTTAATTGATCTTTTGCTATAGAACAGCACCACTTCAATCTACAAGCTCTGTCTGGCACTGCAGCCCAGTCCAATACCATTCTGATTCTCTCCGCATGCCAGGGCCAGGATGTAAGACGGCTATGTGGCTTGGTGTGGCTGATACAATAACTGCATTCCAGACATCAGAACATGATGATACAAGGTGACAACTTTCAGTGGCAGATCAATCACAGCAGCGGTCCAGTTAGAGTCATTCATAAAGGTTAGGTACAGTCTAACAGTCACAACAAACCCGGCTGGCACTTAGATGCTACTCTAGGGTTTAACAGCTTGGTGGCATGAGAAAAAAAGATCTCCGCCTTTGGTCTCCATCTGAGATCAGCTCACAGTTTCAGAGATACTTCATTATGAGTCCAACCAGATTCCTGTGGGTCAAGTATCTATAGATGACGCCACTGCCCTAGTTGGCGCTGTCTCTATCGGTGTCACATGCTTACGTTTCATCCTGACATCATGGCACTACTACAACATGGCCTGTTTCTACTACTTGGCCTACACCCCAATTTCCTGATATATGAGGTTTCTCACCTTACAGACTTCCTACACTAAAGCACCGGTCTTCTACTGTGTAAAATAGGAATATACAAGACATAATGAACATAAATAATTGATGTCACCCAACAACAATACGACAGATGTGGTGGTCTAGGGAGATATAAAGGCAGAGGGCAGTGTACCCTAAGACCACCAAGAAAGAAGGTAAATTAACTCCTCAATTAGCCTAGACCAACAGGGAAGCAAACATTAAGCCCTCTACTGCCCTAGATCACCAAGGAAAGGGATTTAAACACCTCCACAACACTAGGCCACCAGGGCCGGAGATATCAACCCCCTCTACTGCCATTGATCAGGATGGTGACAGTAATACATCGATAACCCTGGACTACCAGGGTTGAAACCTTAAAGAAGTTGTCCAGGACTTTTGGGACTTTGACTATTGATGATCTATCCTCAAGACAGGGCAGCAATATTTGATTGGCAGCTGTCTAATGCTTGGAATCCCCATCGATTAGCTGATCGCTGTCAGTTCAAGCAGCACTGGAATCAGATAGTGCTGCCAACATTGCAGTGAGATAGTTTATTACCACAGGCACAGTTCCCATTAAAATCAAACAAAGTCTGCTGCTATACGGACAGCCGGCATGAGAATCAGCTGATCCGCAGGGATCCTGAGCAGTGGATCAACTATTGATGACTGATCCTGAAGATAACTTAGTATGTAAGGCCAAAAAAAGACACCTGTCCATCCAGTTCATCCTACTATCCCCCAATGTTGATCATGAAGAAGGAAAAAAAACTAATGAGGTAGAAGCCAATTTTCCCCATTTAAGGAAGAAAAATTCTTTCCTGACTCCAATTTGACAATCAGAATAATCCCCGGATCACCGATCCTTCTGACGTTATTAATGATTATAGCATATAATATTGTATGACCCAAGGAAGGCATCCGGGCCCCTCTTGTACTCTTGTATCGAGTTTGTCATCACCACGTCCTCAGGCAGAGAGTTCCACAGTCTCACTGCTCTTACAGTAAAGAACCCCTTCTATGTTGGTGTGGAAACCTTCTTTCCTCTAGATGTAGAGAGCGCCCCCTTGTTACTGTCTCAGTCCTGGGTATAAACAGATGCTAGGAAATATCTCTGTTTTGTCCCCTGATATATTTATACATGCCATGGTTCCCCGAAAATAAGACCTACCGTTGCGAACCAATCAAAGCAATCTCTTGCTGGTGGAGAAGTATTCAAGCCCTGTTACCAGGAAGAGGTGATCTGTCGGCACTCACAAGTGCATGGGAAGCCTGCCGGAGCGCCAGAGACCAGCAGGAGGGACCTGGACGGCGCCTGCTAGGTGAGTATAAGACAATAGGACCCTGTGCCACTTTTGGGGCAAAAATTAATATAAGACAGGCTCATATTTTTGGGAAAACGCTGTAGTTATTAGCTTGCTCCTCAGCCACCTTTTTTCTAAATAATTCCAATTTTGATGACCTCTCTGGGTATTGTAGTCTGCCCATTCCATTTATTACTGAAGTTGCCTGCCTTTATACCCGCTCAGGCTCTGATATGTCCTTGAGTGCCGCTGCCCAAAACTGTCCACAATATTCCATGTGTGGTCTGACCAGTGATTTGTAGAGTAAGAACAATGTTCTCGTCATGTGCCCCCAGACCTTTTTTGATGCTCCCCATGATCCTATTTACCTTGGCAGCAGCTGCCTGACACTGGTTGCTCCGGTTATTCTTAGAGTTAACTAAAATCCCCAAGTCTTTTCCCATGTCAGTGTTCCCAGTGGTTTCTCATTTAGGGTGGCTTCACACAAGCGTGTGTTTGTGCGCACATAGATCTGTACATATGTGCGCACCCCTGTATGCACAAACACACGCGTGTATGCAGGTGCGCGCATTGCCTTCAATGGAGCCACAGCTGCTGCGAAGCCCTTCCCTGAAAAACAATTATGGGGTGCCGGCAGCTGGATCCTCCACCGCAGCTGTCACCTGTGCTATAGCATTATGTCATACTGCAGGAGCGATCAAAGTATCACATGTTGTGGTCCCCCAGGGGGACTTAAAGGTAAAGTTAAAAAAAAGATCAATAAAGTTTTTTTAGTTGTAAAAAAAAATAATAATAAAGTTTAAATCACCCCACTTTTGCCATATCTATAATTAAAAAATTTAAATAATAAAATAAAAAAACATATTTGGTATCGCCGCGTCCGTAAAAGTCCTATCAAAGCAGCACATTATTTTTCCCGCACGGTGAACGTCGTCCGAAAAAAAAATAAAGAACGCCAGAAATGCACCTTTTCAGTCTCCCAGAAAAAATGCAATAAACAGCGATCAAAAAGTCGTATGTATTCTGAATTGGTACTAACGGAAAATACAGGACATCCCGCAAAAAATGAGCCCTCGCTGAACTACAGCGACGGAAAAATAAAAAGGTTATTGCGCACAAAATGACCGCAGAAAATAATTGAAAAAATTAAATGTCTTTGGAAAAAAAAAAAAAGTAGTATAGTAAGAAAAAACTATACAAGTTCGGTATCGTAGGAATCGTACCGACCCATAGAATAAAGTTATCAGGTCGCTTTTGTTGCAGTTTGTGCGCCGTAGAAACAAGACGCACTGAAAGATGGCAGAATGTTGTTTGGTTTTTTTTCCTTTTTTCCACTTAGAATTTTTTACACGTTTTTCAGTAGATTATACGGTACTTTAAATAGCACCATTGGAAAATACAACTCGTCCCGCAGACAGCAACGTCGATGGATAAATAAAGGAGTTACAATTTTTTTAAAGGGGGGAGGAAAAAACAAAAATGGAAAAAAAAAGGGCCACGTCATGAAGGGGTTAAGGCTTTATTTTTTGCTGTTTGTTGCCCCTTTTACATCTTTAGTGAGCCACATTGGTTTACTCCTATTCCAAACCCTTTTATTACTGTAAGGCATAAACCTCTCGCAGTAAGTACTTAGGATGCTTTTAACATTCTCATTTATTGTCTGTACTCTTATTTGTGAGGACGTTGTCCCGGTCAGTAAGGTTTAGGGCATCTCTGAGCTGATGGAACTCGGCCTCCCTAAAGTTTAGTATTTTTGTAGCTCCCCTATAAAACTCTCTCTTGAAAGACCAGTTGAAATGTATCATATTATGGTCACTATTTCCCAGGTGCCCCCCGACCTGCACCCCTGTTATTCTGTCAGGTCTGTTGGTTAATCTTAAATCCACAATGGCCGTCCCCCTAGGCGGGTCCTGTACAAGTTTGAAATGGTAATTATCTTTAGTAATCAACAGGAAGTTGTAGCCTTTATGAGATCCGCAGGTTTCAGCTTCCCAGTTTATATTGGGATTAGAGATGAGCGAACGTACTCGTTTAGGGCTATTTCGCAATCGAGCATCGCTTTTTTCAAGTAACTGCCTACTCGGGTGAAAAGATTTGGGGGGTGCCGGGGGGCAGGGGGCAGCGTGGTGGAGCGGGGGATAGCAGTGGGGAACAGGGGGAAGCTCTCTCTCTCTCCCCCCCCCCCCTCCCCACTCCCCTCTGCAACCCCCCGCTCACCCCCGGCGCCCCCCGAATCTATTCACTCGAGTAGACAGTTACTTGGAAAAAGCGATGCTTGATTGCGAAATAGCCCTAAACGAGTACGTTCGCTCATCTCTAATTGCGATAGTTAAAGTTCCCCAAAGATACCGCATTGTGATTTGTTGCTTCATCTATTTGCTTCAGTAATAGATTTTTAGTAATTTCTGTAATATTTGGTGGGTCTATAGAAAACACCTATGAAGATTTTATTGTTGTTTTTTTCCTCCATGTATTTCTATCCATAGAGACTCCCTCCCATATATCTTCCCGTGGCCTTTAAACCGGATTTTAGATAAAGACAAGCCCCCCCCCCCCCCTTTCCAGTTTTTACAATCCCTTCTGAACAGACTGTAACACTGCAAGTTTACCACACAGTCACAGGTTTTGTCCAACCAGGTCTCAGTTAGTCCTACTATGTCATAGTTTTCCTAAGACAATATTGCTTCCAGTTTCTCAATCTTATTGGTCAGACTTCTAGCATTAATCACCATACAGTTAGGAAGGTTTTGGTTATTTTCTATTTTAAGTGTTTCCCTATTAACTATTCTGCCGCTCTAACTATACTAACTCCTCCCACAGTTCCACCCCTATTCTCATCACTTAGTCCCAGGTCACTGTCTGCACTGTCTTCCCCTCTATCTCTCTGGTCCCCCCCCCCGTCACTAGTTTTAACACTCCTCCAACCCTCTAGCCATCTTCTCCCCCAGCGCAGCTGCACCCTCCCCACTGAGGTTCAGTCCATCCCTATGGTAAAACCTGTAGCCGACAGAAAAGTAAGCCAAATTCTTCAGGAACCCAAACCCCTCCTTCCTACACCAACTCTAGAGCAACTTGATTACCTCCCTCATCTCCTTTCTGGTGTGGCTCGTGGTACAGGCATTATTTCAGAAAATATGACTTTGGAGGTCCTTGTCCTAAACCTCCATCCTAGTTCCCTGAATATATGTTCTAAGGACCTGCCATATACCTCTAACTTTGTAATTGGTGCCAATGTGTACCATGACTGCTGTATCCTCACCAGCCCCTCCAAGTAATCTGTCAACCCGATCCGCAATGTGTTGAACTTGAGCTCCAGGAAGACAACACACTTTTTTGACAATTCTAGTCTTTGTAGAAGATTACCCCTGTTTGTCCCCCAAATAATGGAGTCTCCTAGGACCTGTCCAGCCTACCTTGTTCTCCTATTCCCCTTCTTACTGAAGCAGACACCTCCTGGCCTTCAGAGGGCATGTCATGGTGCAGCAGTGCTAATCCTGTAATGGCATCCCCCTCATGTAGTAACTGTACAAACTTGTTGGGGTGTGCCAGTTCAGGACTAGCCTCTTCCCTCTCTCCCTCCTCCTGTCACCCAGCTAGCTGCCTGCTCATCCTGCTCTCCCAAGCCATTATCCACCCCCACATCTAACCCAGCGAGTGCAGCTCAGTGGGCAGCAAACGTCTTTCCATGGTGCCAATGGATCTCAGTGTTACAAGCTGCTATTTTAGATCCAGGATCTGGGCTTCCAAATGTGCGACCTGCTCACATCTCCTACAGCAGTATGCCCCCTTGAACGGCTGTCCAAGGACTGCAGACATGGCACAAGATGTACACTGGGTGGCACTGTCAATCATGGAGCCCAGTCTAAATGAGGATCGTACACATAGCTTAGATTTAAAATATATATATATACAAAAATTTCAAATTTTTCCAAAGTCCCCGAATCCAAAGTCACTAATCCCAAGTCAAACACTTACAACACAGTACAGTTAGAAGAGGGCCACTTAGGTTTTTGATTTATATACGGTAGTTCTTATATAGCTCTGTAGCGCCTCTGTTCCTCCTCTGTTTGGAATGGGTCATCAATAATCAAAGTCTCAAAAGTCTCATACAATCCCTTTAACCCACTGGTGTAACTATAGGAATGCAGGGATGAGGTTGGCATAAGGCCTCATGTCCACGGGGAAAAGAAGAATTAAAATCCGCAGCGGATTTTAACTCTTCTCCTGCCCGCAGATCCGCACCCCATAGGGATGCATTGACCACCCGCGGCGTAGATAAATACCCACAGATGGTCAATAAAAGGGAATTAAAAAATATGGAGCATGAAAGAAATGGACATGCTCCTATGGAAGCCGTCCGGATCCGCAGGAGACCTAAAATAAGAATAACTTACCCGCAGCGGACCGGGCAGGTCTTCTCTTCCTCACGGCCGGATCTTCTTTCTTCGGCCCGGCGGATGTGCCCGGCGCATGTGCGCAGCACGCCGCCGGCGTGCCGAGTACATCCGCCGGCCGAAGAAAGAAGATCCGGCCACGAAGAAGAGAAGATCTGCCCGGTCCGCTGCGGGTAAGTTTATTCTTATTTTCAGCCCTCATGTCCGCGGGGCAGGAGGGACCCGCTGCGGATTCTCCATGGAGAAGGCTTCTCTTCTCCATATAGGGAGCCCACTACTATGAATAAACCATTATAGTTGGGGGGCTCGATTACAGGTTTGGCATTGGGGCCTCGGAGCTTTAAGTTACACCTCTGCTTTAACCCTTTCCCTGCCATAGACCAGCTGTAAAACGTGCATTAACACCTTCATTATTTTAGACCACCAGGGAAACTGGTATTAACCCCTCACCTGCCTTTCAGTGCTCTATACCATAGAACACTAGGAGAAGCTGGAGTTTATGCTTCCACCACTCCAGACCACCAGGGGGGTCTGAATTAGACTGAAATCCCATTTTTTCCTATCTTCTGTTATCTATACATGAGCGTGTCTAATAGTTTACATATCTGATAGTCCAAGAAAAAAGATACATAAAAAAAACTATGTTTTTCAGTTTTCTCACCATTTAATCTGTGACCACTTCTGGTACCAGCTGGGGTTCATAGTTATATCATGTGTAACTGGACTACAGGATCACTCATGTGATATATAAGATGCTTCTAGGAGACAAGTCGATAATAATATTCACGAGTCATATAACATTGAATTATTTAAAGGGCCAGTACGGTACACAGCAGCAAGATAAATAAGTGTTTGTGTGTAGAGAGCAGAAATACATAATAAAAGCGCGGTCTCTCGAGTCTACACGATTAGGGCCATGTGCTGTGTTATATTAGCCGTTTTCTCTCCCTTCCCCCATGTTTGTAAGGAGCTATTTCTGCAAATCCCATGTAGTTTGTATCTTGTATTGTAGCCGTCCATGACTATAAACAGGTGCAGCACTAGTCTCCCAGCAAGTAAGTGCCGGCCCCACTACTACTGCACCAGCTGCCACCGCACATCGCAGATGAACCCAGCACATCACTGCAGTCTGCAGCAATCACTAAAACTTTGTCATGTCTGCTCACCCCCCTCTGACCCTCCTGATGTCTCCGTTGAACACATGTTGGTGTAGGGTCTTCTCTTGTATCACCACCTTAAACACAAAGACTTTAAAGATGTTGCATGTATCCAAAATTTAAAGGGATACATAAATTACCCAGCAGCCTTTAGGTGTGAAAAAAATAGCAAAAGTAGTATCCAAACAAACATGCAGCTCAATGTCATAGGGACAATCTATTTTATATCTTAGGCCACACCCCTAGCCTGTTCCTCTATGTCCTCCCCCCAAAATAATGCATTCTGCGTCCCTACAAATAATAGTGCCACTATGTGTCCCTTAAAGTAATAATGCCCGTCTGTGCTATACTGCCACCCAGTGCTCCTCAAGGCAACAATGCCCCGCTATGCTATAGTGTGACTCTGGACCCTGTCAAAGTAATAGCACCTTTTTCTACCCCATTAAAGTAATAGTGCCTCTCTGAACCCTTCTAAGTAATAGTGCCTCTCTGAACCCTTCTAAGTAATAGTGCCATTCTGTGCCCCGTCATAGTAATAGTGCCACTCTGTGCCCCTGAAAGTAATAATACACCTCTGTGCTATAGTGCCACTTTGTATTCTTTCAAATTAATTATACCACTTTGTAGCCACTCTGGACTCCCTCAAAGTAAGGGCTTATTCGGGCAGGCATATATTGCTCGGGTTTTCACGCCCTGCCGATATACGCTGTCCCTCTCTGCAAGGGGAGGAGGTGGGCCTGGTTGGGAGCTAGTGCACTGAGCTCCTGCCCCCTCCCTCCACCCCTCGCCACTGCTTGCAATGGGAGAGGCTGGACGGGGCAGAGCTGAATAAGCCCTGATAGTGTCTTTCTGAGCCCTTCAAACTAATAATGCTCCTTTGAGCCCCTTAAAATAATAATGCCCCTCTGTGTTGTATCTCCTCAAATTAATAATCCCCTTTTGTGCCCTTCAAAGAAATAGCCACTCTGACTGATTTAAAGCAATAATGCCCTTCTGTACTCCTTCAACGTAATAGCACCAATCCGACCCCTTTAAAGCAATAATGTCACTCTGTGTCCCCTCAAAGTAATAGTGCCACCCCGTGTCCCCTAATGGAATAATGCTCTTCTATGTTGCAGTGCTTCTCTGGGCCCTGCCAAAGTAATAGCACCCTTTTTCCCCCTTTAAAGAAATAGTGCCACTGTGTCCCACCTCAAAGTTATAGTGCCAATTTGTGCTACCTCAATGTAATAATGCCCCTCTATTCCCCCTCAAAGTAATAGTGCCTCTTTCTGCCCCTTTAAATTAAAAGTGACACACTCTTTCCCCTAGTTCATATCTGGCAGAAGACAGACAAACCTTCGTACACTGCTGCAGGGCACATGGTGGATTTATGCATAGCATAGCCCAACTCCTCCTCCTGTCTGAATGGCTGAGCGCTCAGCCAATCAAACACAGCCTTCTCAGGAGGCGGGGAATTTAAAGCCCCACCTGCTGAAAGAGTACAGTGCAGGGCGGACAAGCATCTCGACGCGCCGAGCTCCAACAGCACCAGAGAAGTGAGTATATATTCTTTTATACATATTTATTTATTTTTTTTTTTACACAAACTAGGGATGATTTTCAAGGCAGGGCTTATATTTAATGGATTCTTTATTATGAGATTCATGGTACTACTAATACCTACTTTAATGCAGTGCTGGCATTTACATATGCAGATTAGATAACATACATTGTTTGACATATAAATGGCATGAGATTAGTTAGTGTCCGAGATGTAATGTACCTTATTAATATATAGAAAAAGAAATACAGACAGACATAATGGATAAATATATATATATATATATAATAGACAGGCAGAGATTTGTAATGCATTGGACTTGATCAATGACTAATTCTATAGTTCTTGTACCACTTTTTACAACAATAAATTCAGTTACAGAAACATCTGTAACATTTCATCCCCGCAGGGGTCACGTCAGCGGCGGACAGCTAGGTATATATATATATATATATTTTTTTTTTTAACACTAAAATGTTTCTTTTTCAGGGAGGAGCTTATATGTAAAGCCCTTCCTTGAAAAAGAATGCAGGGAGCCGGCTCCATTGAAAACAATGCGTGCATTCCCTATGGTGCATGCATGTCCTATCTTTGCAGGCACGCACCTGTAAAGCACGGACATGTGCACACACCATAGGGAATACATTGTTGCAAATAGAAGCGTGTTTTTGTGCGTGCGTACGTACGCACGCACAAAAACACACTTGTGTGAAGCCCCCCTCAGTATACTCCCACACATGAGTTCAGAAGACGCAGTTCTAAATCGTGGCATTTTTACCGCAATTTCCAGCGCGTTTTGAACGCATGGTCCAGCAGAAGAATATAAGGGCACCGTGACCTGAAGCGGAAAGAGAAGATTTGTGTTTTGGAATGACCAAGTCAGAATCCTGACCTTAACCCTATGGGGATCTGTGGCATGACCTGAACAGAGCTGTGTACACAATGCATCCCAGAAATAATGATGAACTGAAACACATTTACAGGGAGAAATGGTTCAAAATTTCGACTCATCGATGAGCAAATCGTATTAACAGCTGCAGGAGTCATTTGCTGGATGTGATTGCTGTTAAAGGGGATCTACAGGTTATTGGATTCAATGGTTTACTTCCTTTTTCTCCCCACACTACGAATGATTGGTCACTGTGTTATTAGTTAGATTGTGTCTTCTTATAATTGTAACTTATATAACAATCACACCTCATTTTATTAGTAACCATGGCAGAAATCCGAGTCATTCCAAAGGGTTCACTTACTTTTTTTTTGCACCTGTAAAGTCATGTCTAAGAAAAGTGAATGTGCATTACTCTCTAAGAGGCAAGAAGGAGCCCAGGAGAATACAGAAAATGCAAAAAATATGAAATCAGTGCTGTATCCTGAGGCATAACGGGAGGAACATTCATTATAAACAGCAGAATATTTAGCAAAAAATGAAAATATAACTTTAAAACATTTTATTTTTTAAGCAATGAGATAGATAGATAGGAGATAGATAGATAGATAGATAGATAGATAGGAGATAGATAGATAGATAGATAGATAGGAGGTAGATAGATAGGAGATAGATAGATAGATAGATAGATAGATAGATAGATAGATAGATAGATAGATAGATAGATAGGAGATAGATAGATAGATAGATAGATAGATAGATAGATAGATAGATAGATAGATATGAGATAGATAGGAGATAGATAGATAGATATGAGATAGATAGATAGGAGATAGATAGGAGATAGATAGATAGATAGATAGATAGATAGATAGATAGGAGATAGATAGATAGATAGATAGATAGATAGGAGATAGATAGGAGATAGATAGATAGATATTAGATAGATAGATAGGAGATAAATAGATAGGAGATAGATAGATAGATAGATAGATAGATAGATAGGAGATAGATAGACAGATAGATAGATAGGAGATAGATAGATAGATTGAAAAATAGATAGGAGATAGATAGATAGATAGATAGATAGATAGATAGATAGATAGGAGATAGATAGATAGATAGATAGATAGATAGATAGATAGATAGATAGGAGATAGGAGATAGATAGATAGATAGATAGATAGGAGATAGATAGATAGGAGATAGATAGATAGATAGATAGATAGATAGATAGATAGATAGATAGATATGAGATAGATAGATAGATAGGAGATAGATAGATAGGAGATAGATAGATAGATAGATAGATAGATAGATAGATAGGAGATAGATAGATAGATAGATAGATAGATAGATAGGAGATAGATAGATAGGAGATAGATAGTAGATAGATAGATATGAGATAGATAGATAAATAGATAGATAGATATGAGATAGATAGATAGGAGATAGATAGATAGATAGATAGATAGATAGATAGATAGATAGATAGATAGATAGATAGGAGATAGATAGATAGATAGATATGAGATAGATAGATAGATAAATAGATAGATAGGAGATAGATAGATAGATAGATAGATAGATAGATAGATAGATATGAGATAGATAGATAGATAGATAGATAGATAGATAGTAGATAGATAGATATGAGATAGATAGATAGGAGATATAGTTAGATAAATAGATAGATAGATATGACATAGATAGATAGGAGATAGATAGATATGAGATAGATAGATAGGAGATAGATAGA